>CAODLS013501329.1:0-18684 GCA_948243855.1 Flueggea neowawraea | reverse complement strand
GAGAGAGAGAGGGAGAGGGAGAGGAGAGCAAATAGCCACAAAGAACCTGATGAGAAAAAAAAAAAGAGAAACTAGGAGAGAGAGAAAATGTTAAAAAATGTGAAGATAAATTGACTTTTATCAGAGTCAAACTGGTATTTTTAAGAATCAAATTAGAAAAATGATAGAAAGCCAATTTGAACTTAAAAATGTGGCATTTTAATAATTAATAAATTATAGATGATTTTTGTCAAAATCTTAATTTTAATTGAGACACTTAGCATAATTAACTCTTTCAAGAACCGTACAGGCGAAACTCGGAAACTTTCCTACAGTGACAATAGTGGAAGACCTAGGCCCCTCATTATACTGAACTAAAGTACAGAAATAAATGAGTTGAAGCCCGATTAGCATTACGCAACCAAAAAGTACAGGAGAATTACACTTTTATAGAAACATAAAATACTGATTTTCAAAAATGTAACCTCAAAAACTAATTTACAAAAATGTTAAATTAGAGAAACTCATTTGTAAAAATGTCATTTTTCGTGAGAAATCACAATATTTTTGCGAGAAAAACAAATCAAACAGAAAATATCTCCAGAGGTCTCCAGGAGTCTTCACTAGAGGTCTCGAGGGGTCTCCACTGGAGGTCTCTATATGTTAATGTACAAAATTTAATTATATTTTGTTTAATAATAATTAATTAGGTCTAAAGCATTTTATTTGAAAAAAATGTTCAAATTAGGGTATTTTAGTAAAATAAAAAAAGGAGCAGCTAGGGTTTGGAACCTTAGCCGCCGCTGCCACCACGAGCAGCTCCGCCTATCACCTTGGAGCTCTCTCCCCCCCTCTCTTTGGTAAGAACGAAGATAGAGAAGACAAAGAACAACGGAGACGAAGAAGAATGAGAATGAAGCAAAGCAGAACTAAACGAGACCACGAAGACAGAAGAAGAATAGGAGAGCCAAATTGATGAGACATGAGAGGAGCGAGGGAGAGGAGACAAAGACAAAAAAAGATGAGAGGAGACGACGAGTGCGACGAGACAAATATAATCTGGACTGGAAGAAAGAAGATGACGAAGAGGAGCGAGAAAGAGGAAAATAGAAGCAGCGTCAGAGAAGGTGAGGGAGGGTGGAAGTCGGAGATAGAGGAGAGGAATGGTGGCTAGGGTTTGAGACGAGAAGAGAGAAAAATGAAGAGAAAGATAGGGAAAAAAGAGAGAGAAACTTAAAAGAGAGAGAAAAATTGAGAAAATAAAACAAAAAATTAAAATTTATATGAAAATTTATGTAACATTTTTAAAAATTAAGTTTGAAGAGGTGTTATTTTTAATCTTAAAGTTTAAAATGTGTTATTTATATAATTACAAAATTTAAAATTACATAATTAAAAATGATAATTTCAATATAACATACTGGATAATTAACTCAAGAAGTACTGGGATGGAAACCCAAACTTATTGGTGTTGGATCATGGATGATCAATATTAAAGATCATTTATGTGTTTTGATGATGAACAAAATAATATTGTCAAATCCTCACTCGAGTAAGATGTCTATTCACTCTAGTAATATTTGTGCCTAGTTTATTTCACTCGAATAAGCCGAGTCATCACTCGAGTAATGCACGAAGAACAGAGCAATGAGATACGAGCTGAAGCTACTCACTCGAGTAACAAGAAAAATATCACTCGAGTAATCCATGTGTCGTTTCACTCGAGTAACAAGAAGTGTCACTCGAGTAATCAATGCATCAGATCACTCGAGTAATCGAAAGGTGTCACTTGAGTAAATCATCAACCTAAGAAGCTGCAACGTCTATAAATGCATTCCAACGACTAGTTTATCAACTCCAAAGGTTATATGACTTGGAATGGCTATAAATACATTAAGGAAAAAAAAAAACATGGATGATCATATGGATTCAAGTTCCAAACATTTTCATCATTTCTCTCACTCCAAAACATCAAATTCAAGTTAGAGAGAAGATCAAGAGCATTAATCAAATACATGTACCCTTAGCATAGAACTTTCATTTTTTGCAAACATTTTGTATACTATTTGAGAGTGAGAAAGATTTGTTGTAAGTCTAGAGAAAACAACATTGTAAGGCTTTGGAGGTATGAGCCGAAATCAACCTTGTCTAGGTTTTAGAGGTGTGAGCCGCAACCAACCTTATTGGCATTAGAGGTGTGAACCGCAATCAACCTTGGTGTAAGGTTTTGTTGAATTGAGCCGGAATCAATCTTCGAGATAGTGCAAATCCTAAGTGATACTTAGGTAGTAGACTTATACATGATTGACCGAACCACTATAAATTTTAGTGTTGTTTTCTCTCTTACTTCAACTCATTTTCGCTCTCCAAACTCAACCAAAGTATATTCGGAAAAATTCTCCAACAATTGGGCTCCTTGCTGCCCGATTTAGTAACTCAAAAAACTCAATCTGATGTTTATTTGCACTGATAGCATCAATAACCACTTGGCCATCCTATTTGATCACAAAAACATACAAAAAAAACACAAAAGCATACAATAAAAGGTATCAAATCTACTCTATTCCCATTTTCCTCATCATTTCATAACATTTGGATCAACTCTTCATTGTGCGAAAATTTCAAATAACAACTGAACATTCTGTCATTTTTGACTCTCTTTTTTTACGGCAATTTTTGACATTGTGCGTTTGAAGAGCTCCAACAATGATGAAACCAAACTTGAGTTGGCCAATATTGAGCTCCTCCCATACTCAATAATCCAAGTGTGGGATTTAAGATTAACAGCTATACCAGTAAAGGGGCCTTTATATATGCCTCCATTTCATAAGATGATTATGCTGTAATGTAATTTCCCTACTATTTTAGCATCACCGGCTTCCCATGTTTACCCCATTTGACGCTCTTACAGTTGCAGCAAACCTCCTTTCTGGAAATGCTGCTTTAGAAATACGCGCAGCAGCAGAGCATCTTCAATAGCTGTATTCTTGCAATAGTGAAGAAACGAAGAGTGAAGTAAACAAGGTAGTCCACCTTAATGCTGGGACATTTTGAACCTGAATCAACTTCTTGATGGCACGACCATTGACCAGCCAACTTCTACTGTATGACCTTCTACGACCATGAGTACCGTTATATTATATACTATGGGCGCCAAATGTGCTTCTGCAACCGCAGCATCATCTTACCAAAAAATTTCTTAAGCAAAAAATGCTGCAAGATAACAACTGAAGGTGTACTCAATTAATCATAAAGCTTTCCATAACTCCATTTTGTCATTCGGAAGAGGTAATGAACTAAACTTTCCAATAGAAAATAATCTCTGCAGCATCAACTCTGGCATTCATTAGCATTGTGCGTGAAGTAAATCTCCAAATTAATAGTTCACAGAAAAGATCAGTCATTCCGAGCAACTAATATCACCAAAAAGTTGCGTCCAAGGATTGATTTAGCATTCCTCCGTCAAATCAAATTATTGCTACATTCAAGAAAGAAAAGACAAGGTTGCAGGTTCTACTGTTTCTGCTTCCTTGTCCAGAAGGACACCCATAAGCTACTGGAATTTACAGTTGATTGAGTTTCAAATTCTTTGTGGTTGCACATGATCCCAGTCTGAAGAAACTTCATGTTGGCGCTGACAACGTCTACGGTGAGATCTTTTATAATTGCGAGTAGATTCTTTGGTAGGTGTCCCTGTTCCACTAGGAAGTTGGATTTCCTCCACCGGTGTTGTGTGACCAAATATTTGATCTAAAGGATCGTCCATCACATTGGAATTATTGCTAATCTAGATCAATAAGATGAGTTAATAATGCTTTGAAAACACTTAACGGACAGAATTAAGCCTTGAGCAGAAAAAAAAATACTGCTAAATCTGATTCATTGAGACATAATTAATGTTCAAAGTCAAATAGAATAAAACAAAGTCCACTTCACTTAGCCCATTACAAATAGAACAGCGTTACAAATGAGGTTGACGATTTTTGGAAAATGCTTTTTTATATGTTAGATGTTTCTGTTATGTCCCAAATATTTGCCAACTGAAATGCCAGCTCATGACAAGTATATTTCTTCACACATAAAGATCATAATTAAACTTATCATAGATGAATTTAACAGAACCTATCTATGACATCAAATTCAACAGAATCCCCATTAGCTCTATAACAAATGGATTTCATGTAATTATACCTACAGTGGTGCAGAAAATAGTTAGGCACACTTACAGGTAGTTGCTTGGACTTCACCGAAGCCTTTTTATCATTTGAGTCATTGACGGAGGTGACATGTGCACCAGCCTGTGAGCCGTGGTCATTTGGACTATTACCATACTCAGCCTGTGAGTCATGGCCATGTGGACTGTACACAACATTATCACTGAAAAAATTTCGATAACGCCACCTTATGACTGTTGAATCAGAACTGGAATCAACAAACATGTTCTCAGCATAGAAATGCCTAGACATGAGTCGCATCAACGAAGTATTATCCCGATAATTCTTCATAATTCTGTCATCATGGGAGAAAAGCACATTTTGTCTTGTCAGACCAAGAAAAGAATCCACAAGGAGATATCATAATACAGCAATGTAAGCTCTATCAAGAGTAAATCTGATGTATTCATATTCTTCTTCTTCACACATTCCATTTATATCAATCCGTAGCTGTGACCATTTAAAGGACACTTTAAATGGAAAATCTTATAGCTGCAGCATTTAATTAACAGAATAAAAGGACAAAATAAATGGAAAAAAGAATGAGTTTGTCTATATATCACAATCATGATGGATATAACCAGAAGCATTTGACAGTACTTGATGATTTGCCCCACTTTGGTAACAATTTAAAATCTTTGGCCATGATTAGATATCACTGAAATTAGAAAAATAACAGAAGCACCAGTGGCCACAAAACCCATCCTAAGATCAATTTAGGCTACATTACATGAGATTTTCACAAAACAAATAACAACAGGTTGATTTCAAAGTTTTTCAACCACCAAATTCTAGTACGAATCCCAAACTCATAAATGGTACAATTTTAGAATGAGACTTAGGTTGTTAATCAAATAAATAAGCCAATGTATTAACTTCTGAAGTACCTTGGGCTTGAACACATATTTATTAATTTAATACAGAAGGAAAATAGAACAAACAACAAAGGCTGCAATAAATAAGTAAGTGAGAAGAGAATACCTACATAGTGGCCAACTCCTTCTGCATCTGACTACCATTTAGAGCAAGAATTTCTGCAAGACACGAGCTTAGGGACCTTTCAAGAGCATATGCTCCACCAATGAAGGCATTTCCTGCCACCAAAGAGTGCATGTAAAGTTTGATTATAGAACATGTAGTGTTCCAGAGGTACGCCCGTGATTCAGAGTCTAGAAAATACCTCCTATAATTGGAACTCGAAACTTACTCCTCAGCTTCTGTGTTGCTGCCAACAAGCTTTTATTAGCAGAATGCAGGGAAGTAACATAATACAGACAGGACAATTTGGTCTAAAAGAACAACTTACACATCCAACTGCAGGATGGAGAAAACAAACCATATACTCCTGAACTAATAGCCATCGAATCCGCAATCCTCCCAGCAACAAGATGAACTACCATTGAGAAGTATGTGAGATTAACAGCAGCTTAACCAAAAAAAGAAAGAAAAATACTGATAGAACCCTACTAATACTAATTGAGAAATACTGGAAAAGAATTAAAACCTAACTAAAATACTGATATTGAATATAAGTTATTGAAGATAACAAAGAGATAACAGTGGGTAACAAAGAAAATTACAAAGAAGATAGGAATTCGAGAGCCTATCCCTCTCCCAAGGTAGAAATTCTAGAGTCTACCACTCTCCCAAGCCATAAGGCCGAAACCAAAACCAAAACCAATTCCCAGCTACCTCCTCTAATGCCCCTCTTACTCCTTTATATCCCTCAGCATGTAACTGACGTATTCTAGAATAATCTTGTAACTAATTCAAATATTCTCACTAATATCAATACTAATAAAAGCTATTTCATTATTATCTGGAACCTATCAAATACCTGCCCACGCCATAGCACCGCCAAGAGCAAAACCCCTTAAAAAACCCCGATTGGCCTCGGCGTAACTTTTGTCAAGAACACGTTGTTCTTGAGGTGTTAATGACCCCTGCAATAAATTGAATCCCACATCTTAGCTTTCCCATCGGAATCAATATATGCAATAGAATCCAATCAAAATGTACGGTAGAAATTTAAATGTGGCATCACTGAGAGCATAAATGTTACAAAGTTTGCCCATTTTATGGAGGACAAACGAAACAAAAAAGGATGGAGAAGCTAACAAAATACTTTTCGTGGGAGGGCTGCTAGAAGATGAAGAAAAGCTTCAAGATTCGAACCCATTTGCTTTGCTTTGATCAGAAATCCCAAAAAGGATGCTTTTTTTTTATCACTTTTATTCACCAAAATGGAGCTTTCAAGAGTTTTCAGGCTACAGCTGAAACCCGGCCCTCCTCAGTGACAAACCGACGACAGTGGAAGGTTTTGACCCCTCCAATAAGACATATTTTGACATATTGGCCCAGAAAACCCAAAGTCCTAAAGTATTGAACGGAAGCCCAAGGTATTTTCAGCCTATAGCCTAGAAGCGTTGGGCTTGAAGCCAAGACACATACATTGTCTTTTTTTTTAGAAGTGTTCACATTTATCATCTGATTCGTTGATCAACCAACAAAATAAAATTGACACATTGAAAGAATCATTGACAAGCAACAAAAAGTATCATACACTAACCACAATATAAAGAAAAAGTGTCACATCCATTCTATTCCCGTTCTTCTCCGTCATTGCATAACATTTGGATTGTGTAAAAGATAAACACTAAAAATGAAATGAAAGAACCGTTCTGGTCAGAACTGAGAAGTGGAAATACGACAAAAGGAAGCGAAACAGCTACACTAAACATCCACCGCAACTCTACGTAGGGACCTTGATGGGGTCTTTTCCAGCAAGGGATTCAAAAGTAGAGAATAAAGGCACTAGTTTCATCGTCTTCACCATTCCTGACACTGTATGCTTGAACAGCTCCAACAACGTTGAAACCAAACTTGATTCATCCAACAATGAGCTCCTTCCATACTCCAATATCCAAGTATTGGGATCTAGCTGGATCACTGAAGAACCCCATTTGCTTTCAACCCACGAAGACCTGGCTTTTCGAATTGAGTATCTAATCTTGCCTTCCGACCACTATCAACACAGATCAAATAAACATAAAAATTATGGAATTGATTAGAATATATATTATTCAGACCATCACACTTTTGTTTGATCTTACCTCCGTGACTCTGCCCGATAACACAGAAAAGGACCGTGAAGAAAATCCTGTTTTCAGCAACCCAGCAGTTTGCAAAGGCCAGCCCCATATACTGACTTCTTCCATTGCTGACTTATACAACACACACCGCGAGTTCAAGATAATAGCATCCTACAATTCCACAAATATTTCCATTAGATTGAGCTATGAAAACAACAGAATCGAATGGATGAATATAACAAGTACGAATGAAATCAGCTTTGTGGGCATTGGAACCTGATTGACTTTCCATATAGAATCCATGTTGCTGCAATTCACAATCTTCCCATCAGCAACAAAACCATTCAATTCATTCTCTATGTACCTCAATCTTCCAATCAAATCTTTCACCCCGAAAGATCTCTCGCCTATACCTCTTACAACTTCATCAGAAAGAACAGGCTTTGAAACCCCGGAAAGTCCCCAAGAGAACCCAATTTTCACGACAGAAAACAAGCTCAAACCCAAAAATAACTTCAGATACCTAAAAACAGAGCCCCACTCTCTCTTCCTGTTTTCCTGCTTCATATTCAACCTCACTCTTGCCGTTGATTTGAGCAATGGAGACTCCATCTTGGAGAAGGAATTGGATTTGGGTGTGGAGATTATGGAAGAATCAAAAGATACAGGTGTGTGCTCGACATTGGGCTGCGAAGCGGAGAGGTTGGTGAGGGTAGATTTCTGAACACTCATTGGCATGAGATCAAGGGTGGCAGAGATGCTGGCCAAGCACATTTTACAGTTGCAATTAGTGTCCTTTCTGCAACCAGGGTAGTAACAGCTATCTCTATCTTCCATTGATGCATTTGATTTTACTGAAGATGATGCTGTTGATGTTGTTATGGCATCGTGAGATTTCATGGTTTAGACTCTGATTTTAATGGGGTTTTGTTTTGTTTGTTTTGGCGTTCTTTTGTTTTTTGGAATTCGATTTCTGTGTTTGGGGAGGAGATCTGATAGGGTAAGGTAGGGCTTCAGCTTTGAAATTTGAACTCAACGGTCGAGTGTCACGTGGCTGGATGGTCAATAACATATCAAATGACGTTACATTCGAAATTACTGAAATGTCCCAATTCTTTGACGATGAAATATGAAGGTTATCAATGGACCCTCGAAGCCCTGCAAACCAGGCGTTGGACCATACTTGAAAAGCTACAAATATGATCCAGCCCAACATAGAATTGCACGTAATTTTATCACAATAAATAAATTGTTATAAGCAGTGTTTTTCTTTAGAATTGTTTTGGTAAGTTGAAAAGAATTATTATAAAGAGGATAACTTACTAAAACGAAAAAATGTGTATCTTGCGAATACTCAAGTTAATTTACTAAACTGTTTATACTAGTTTGCTAAATTGCCCCGCAAAATGTATTAAAGGAAATGCAGCTTTGTAAATTTATTCTGAGTTAAAATGTCTTAAATTTAGACACAAAACATCACAACTACTCAAATAGCAAAGAATACTTTTGGGAGTTGATGTATATAACTCAAATCTTCAAAGCACAACTGCTTTACGCCAACTATCATACGTTATAGCAAATAAAAGTAACCCAAAAAATACAAATTGTTAAACAAAAATACAATTCATGATTAAAAAAAGATAACAGAGAAAGCATCGCAAATAGCTTGATAATTGAAATTTTCTTTCCACGTATCTAAAAGTTAAAGACTTTCAATTATTTTCTCCTATACATAAACAATATATGTTGGATACGTGAACGTAAGCAGTGAAATAACAATTCAGTTGCAGCAACTCCCACTGAAAAGGAACAGTGTAGAGGGAGACATCAGAACGTTGGTTATATTTCTTGAAGTAAGAGACTGTTAGACATCGCCATCAATATACATCAGAAATACTGTAAGCTCTATATCATCATCGACCTCTTCATGTAAGAGGTCCAACTTGTTCCTCAAACATGATACAAACCAAATTCCATCAATGGAATTCGTAAGTTGTTTATACGTTTCTTCTTGCTATCTATATATAGTGCATGTCGACAGACCAAGCACGATATTGGACTCCTTAACTACTGGTCAACTAGAGCCCTAATTAATTTCATGTCGATCGAATTATCCATGATAGAATTTGAAAAAAAAAGTATATCAGAATAATTGCCAAGTGGGTATTTTTTCATGGCTACATTTGTTAATCCTTATTGTCACACATATAATTCATGGTTGCACTTAAAAAAAAATCATGGTTCCAATTTTCATTGGGTTCTCCTGTGACTTATACCAACGATCGTACATAATTAGGTATTAGTCCTTTTTCTACTATTGTATAAACTTAGAAAAGGATAAAAAGATTATGCTTTCTACAAGACTATGTATAGGAATCAATTCGCATTGATAATTAATACGATCAACGACTAGTTTAGATGAAGTAGCAAAATTAATTAACGACGGAAATGGTAAGTTCTGTTGTTTGATTAGAAGGCAATCTTCTGTTAAGTTCCACAACAACACCCTCTCAAAGTTGATAAAGCTTCCTTTGACAATATATACGAACCTAATGAGATGGTTCTCGTACCTAGAATCTTGTAAAGAGTGGTCCGTAAGTGTATGCTGATCGAATGTTCTTTTTTTTTTTATATAAGTTGATCAAATGTACTCTTATCCCTGCGAAACATGGCAAGTGATTAATTAAAGGTTGAAACTACAAAATGCATTTATTTTCAGCATAAATCATTGCTTGAATTAAAAAGCTATCGGAATCCATATAAGATATATGCCACATCATCAAAGGCATTGATCGTGAAAATCAAATGTGACACCTCGACATACCAAGGAATTACCGACTTGATCAATGGAACCAACCATTGACTTATCTTGGCAATTACTATGATGACAACTAATAACATTGTAATACCCCGCTCGTTCCAGTTAAGTCATCTGTTATACCCTGTTTAACTGCGGTTAAAATTTTTTGATCCTGAATCAAATCTTGATGTGGGGAGTATGCTTGATGATTAAGAATGTCTATTGATGATGATGATTTGCAAGTTTGGATTAGTAGATTTGTTCTGGGAATATTGGAGTTTGGGTTTCTAAGTTAGGGATATGTTGGAAGTGAACATTTTTGCATAATGTGCATTCAGAGAGGCATCTACGTGCGTTGTAGGGCATCTGAGCACGTAGATCATCGAGCATAAGTGAACGGAAGCTATTGGAATTCACTACGCGGATGAACCTTCGTTTACGCACGTAGAAGGTTTGTTGTGTGTGTTGAAGGTACTATAACACGTGTAGATCAACGTTGAGATAGACCGTGAATGTGCTTAAGCACAACAGCGTGCGTTGAAGGGTTTTGCGCGCATTAATGGTCACCTGGATGTAAACCATGGACAAGTGGAGCCATCTACATGCCTTATACACATAGTATCCATATTATTCTTCATCTGGGGATATTTCGTGGGGATTTTAGGTCATCTACGTGCGTTGTCGAAGAAGTCTGTGCACGTATAAGAGGACCTGGGTTTGAGCCGAGAGTTGTTGAGCACCGTCTACGTTCGCTGTGGGAAGGTCTATGCACGTTAAACATCTTCTACGCATGTAAATGATGTACATCGCACGTTGATGTTCCCAGAAATGTTGAAAATGAGTGAAATGTTGCGTTTGGCGTGATGGGTATATAAATACCCCCTCACCCGACCTTCATTCGTCGTTCATCATTTCACTTTCTCTCACTCTCAAATCGTTTCTTTGACTTCGTCCTTGCTCTCACAAGGTCTCTAACCATCTCAGGAGGTAAGATCATCATTCTAATCTCTTCTTTTCACTCATTTCGTGCCTTGAATTTTTGCATCTCGTTTGGGTGCGGTTTGACCTAGGTTTTTGGATTTGAGTGATTCTGTCGAAAAAGGAAGTTATAGGGTGTTAGATTTTGATAGAACAAAGCTAGAAACACTTAGATCTAGTATTTTTTGTAGATATTTGAGGTTGTTCATAAATGGGTTCAGTTGGTGACAGTTTGGTGAATTTGAGTCCCATCTGTTGATTTCTGTTGTAATGGGAGTTGTCTGATGGTTGATTTCAGTTGTTAGAGGTCCAAAATGTAAGGATTTAACTTCGATTTTGGAGATTTAGTGTTTGGATGAAATGAGTTTGTTGGAAGCTAGGGTTTCGGTGGTGGATGATTTTCTGGCTAGATTTGGAGTTGTTCTTATTATATTTTGGTATATAGAAGTTAGAAATGCATGTATTTGAGTTGGATGTTGTGGTTTGATGATTTATTTCTTTGAGTCAAGGGAAATCTAAATTTGTGGGTTGGCTTAATAATTTTGAGGTTAATGGTTGGAGTGGATGTTGGATTTATGTTTAGGAGGTTGATTATAGTCAAGGTGGGTGATTGGTTCAGTTCGATATCGGCTGGAACGAGATTTCAGTGTCTTCAAATTCTCTTTGAAAGTCGAGGGTTAGGTTGCATCTGCATTGCATTCATACATTGGTACCGACACAATACTAGTATCACATTCTGATCCATTTGATATGATCTATTGTTTCAACTTCGTATTCTGGTCGGCGAGGCTAACCGGCTACCGGTGGTGTATGACCGAACCATTCATCTTGGATATCCAGGTGAGTGGATTTCATCTTCAGATATATAAGCCGTGTCTTCTAAATCTATATCATTTTTTTATGTGTATGTACCTTTGCATGTAAATCAGAATTATTAAAGGATCCGTAAATTCTAAAATCTGGATTTGGTGAAACCTTGAATGGAAATCAATTGAAATTTTATGTGCATGATTTCTAAATAAATATTATGTTTTAATATTTATTTTAACCTTTCATAAAATGTATTTTTGCTTAGGATTTGAAATATTCTGACCAAATGTTTTATTTGGAGTTTTGAATGCTTTTCTGAACAAATGCTCCGTAAGGAGGTAGTTGTATTTTGGAAATGAATACTTATTTTGTATACTTTGAGGATTTTATAAGCTTCATGAGTTTTTGGAATTAAATTTTGACTTCGGACACCTATGCTACGGGGTGAATGTAGCCTTTGGTATACCACTGATTTATTATGGCCCAGCTACCAGGGTGGTTGGTAGCCATGTTACCCTGATTAGGCATATGATTGTATATTGAACGTGGCGGAGTCCACGTGTGGCTTGACTAGATCGATGACAAGAGTTCACTACCGATTGTGATACTGCTTTGGTCCCTTGTCAGTATTTTTGTGATACCGTGGTTTTCACCAAATTTGGTGAGTTTGTGTCGTTGCTCATTTTCCCGTAGTATATTAATATATTGTAGTCTGACGAAATGTATCTTGCTGGAGCACGTGGACTGCAACGCTCACAGATGTACTTAGATCTGTTCTGTCAGTTACAACATTGAGACCCTTAGGGTGGACGAAGTATTATTTTGAGCCCCTAAAGTTGTCGGCTGTTAGCCCTCCTGAGTGGGGTCTTATTTGGACTCTTGAGGTTGCTACCTTATTTTGACCCGATCTAGTCAAAGTAGTTTTAATATGATACGAGTATGATCAGTGATTATCAGATCTGTTATCTGTATGAACGTTTTGAAACTTCTGATAACTAAAAGAGTTTTTGATGAACCTCACTTTATTTCTGAAAGTTTTTTAGTTCTGCTAAAGATTGGAAAATGTTTTTTGTATTAAAATACTTTGAAAAGTTTTCATCTGACGATGATCTAGAAATCTCTGTCTGAAACTATTTGGAAATACTTTGTCTGAAAAATATTTTGAAAGTCTTCTGTCTAAAGCTATTTTGGAAAAGTAAAGACAAGTTTAGGTAAATCTTTTGAAATAAAATATTTTGGCTATTAGTACTTTGAAAAATAAATATTTCATACTTTGAAAACTAAATATTTTATTTGGAAAAATATTTTTCTAATATGTATATCTGTATGTTGGTTGCTTTGTATGCGAAAGTTTTCGAAATTATTTTCGAAAATATTATTACTCAGTATATAGTGTGTATATGTATGTATACTTATATTTGTATGTGGTATATTTTGAACGATTTTTAAAACAGTTTTTGTGAGGCACGTATGAGGCGCTCCAGAGTGTCATCCCTCACTGAGTCTGACCCCTTCTTTTATTTTGTCCTTGTATATTTCCTGTCTTGCAGATGATTTTGTTGATATCAATTTTCGGCAACCTTATATCCAGTGTGGCATTCTGAAGTGCAGTTATGCCCTTTTGTTCGAGCCCTTTTTTCTATTTTTGTAGTCGCTCCACACCGGGATACTTGTGGGTAGATGGCTTGTAAAATTATTCGGCATTTTACATGTTTTATACTTTTAAATATTTATTACTATCATTCTGTTATGAAAATTTATATTTTTAAGAAATTTGAATTTCTATTTAATTATGTACATTAAATGGTTTTACATATTTTCGACGATTTTACATTTGTTCGTAAAAGTTTGAATATGAATTCTGTTATTTGAGGCTGGTGCGAGATGGACCGAGCTTTCATAGACGGTTCGCCTTGTACGCCGATCATGATCCGGAATTGGATCGTGACACACATGGAGCTTGATTAACGGTACATATATACAACCGGAGAAGAAAGTTCTTTTTTTTTTGTTTTGAACAATTAACAAGAAGAAAGTTCTTACGATTTTATCGGAAGCAAAAATTGATAATATATAATTTATAGACCTGGGAATATTACTCATATTGATATTAGACTAAATTTCATTATTAAGAGTTCGAGAGTTTGATTTATGATAGGAGAAAATAAAATGACTTTTTAAAATGACTTATCAAGAAAGATCACGGACTGTTGGAGTTGAAGATTTCCTAATTCATATGACGACATATGAAATACGAAACGAAGCATGTGGAACATCGATGCTATAATTCATGCAAGTCAGTCTTTAGTCTAAAAAAAATCCTACTTCTTAATTAATGTGGGTCCTATTATATTTTCGCCATCAAGACACAAGAAAGGAGAAATTGTCTTTTAATTGAAATTAGATGGTGAGGTAATAATAGATAAGATTTGTAATTAATCGAAATCGGATTAGGCCTCATTTATACTTGTTAATTGTTTCTAAGTCTAAATTAGTCACATATATACTTCTTAATAGTAGTGTAGTCGCATGAAGGAAATTTCACGAATTCCTTAACCACATTAGTATGACAAATTAATATTTTAGGATTAATAATTGAATCCGTGTACCAAAAAAGTTAAAATTATTCCTCTCTGGCGTTAGTGGGAAGTTGACCCTGGGTGGTGGCTAATGTCTTTTAATATGGAAAAACAGTTATAAAGATTTGTTCATGATTTTCTTGGTTCTTCAAAATCAGCAGAATCAGGTGGGATTGAATAAAGGATCTTTTGGCATAAAGCAAAATAAGTGGAATATATCCGACCAAAAACTAAATAAAAATTAAGTGCTATGTTAATGCAACGCAAATGAATTTCTGTTGATCAGTGTTCTGGAATAAACTGGAGTTTTGCAAGAATGCAGTTATTCATTCAACGAACCTTTTCTTCCATAAACACACAACAGTTGACCAGTTCATTGAAAGTTAAGATTTCCCTCCAGAATCAGCCAAGAAAAAGTGACGAAAAGCAAAACAAAAATATAATTAAGTGGAAAAGAACAAGACTGAAGTTTCACGAGAAGCCTCCTCTGACATTAACATCCTCTGTACACTACAAGTTTGATGACACTTTAGCCATCAAAGGCCATAGCAGTCAATCAATATTATTAATGCCAGCCACTTGGACCAGAAAAGACTAGCAGAGCCATTGATGATCATTCATGATCCGTAGAGTTTAGTGCTTGCTGATCTGGCATACTTCTTTGATGAAGAAGGAGAAGTGGCTGAATCTCCAGAGCGTCTTCTCAGCATCTGCCTCATGCCATCAGCGACTCTAACTGCTGGATTTGAATTGAATTTACCACAAAATGACATATGGGCTCTCACTGCTTCTTCCATTCCAAACTGCCTTTTGCCTCTGCTTATTTCATCTCTAACAGCTTCTGAGCACAACCCACATAGCCATTTCCCATCAAATTTTGCTTTCACTTCACTAATATAGTACTGAGTGCAGTCCTCTTTCAATCCACAACAGTCGCACTTCACTGATTCAACCTCCATCTCTCTCCTATTGCTTTTCTTTTCCCACTCCTGTTGTTTGCTTTAAAGAGAATTGATGGAATTTGGACACAAAGTGGTGTAAAATATGGGTGCTTTTGTAGATGGATATGATTGCAAGGATAGTATAAAAAGTTGATTTGTTTTTCTCTTTGTTCTTGGCTTAATTTGTTTCCAATTGAGAAGTCATAGATGGTATTTTTGAGAGGAAAAAACAAGTGTGTGTTTGGTGTTGTGAGAGAGCTTTTATGGTTGGATGAGAGAGAGAGAGAGAGTAATAGGGTAGTAGTAGGAGTTATGGAATTGTTGCCATAATTTCCTCCATGTTATAAGGGACATGAAGGACAAAGGTGGTCGGAGGACCCCCTTTCTTTGGCCCTTTCTATTATTTTTAACTCCAACAACTTTCATAAAGTTTTTACTCGTTCAATTAATAGTTTTATTAGTTTAAATTTAAATTAGTTAGATATTAAAAAATATTTGAATATCAGATAATTTTTCTTTTTTAAAAAGAAAGCCATAATCAGCTTACATGTTTTTTTACTGGATTAATTATTATTACATGCTTGGAATTTCATTGGAGGTTTGTTTTGGCTCATCAATTGACTTGGCTGGTTGTGATTTTGATCAAAAAACAGAAAAATTGACTTAGCTACGACCAGCTCTAAACGCTTTTGTGGCTTGGCCTTGTCTCATGGCTTAGCTTTTGTTTCCTATTTCATGTATTTATTTGCCATGGAAATTATAATACAAATTTTCTATATATTGTTTCATTATTCGGATTCCATGTATGTGTTGACTACTTAGCCCAGATAGGGTTGAGAGCATGTTTTACTCTATACAAATGTGAGGTCAACATCACCACCACCACTTTATTGACCAACTATACTTGGGTTGTTCAACGCCCAAATGATGGATCCAACCGATGTTAGTTGCTAATTGTTTTGCTAATCTCTCACTAATTACTCTCTTCAGGCGATATACAGTTAATCAACCATCAACATAAATCTAATTAAGCTCATCGCGTAGTTAATCAATTAATGTGGACGTCTGGATGAATTTTTTAACTCTTAATTGGCTAGTGAGGAAATAATTAGTATATACTAAATAAATCAGATTTTGAAGCCGAAAAAATACAAAAAGTTCTTTGTTCATGGACAGTTGAATATGACACAACAAGCGAAATTGACCACTTAAGTATGGAGTTTGATCTTTATCGTGCCTTCCAATAATGTTAAATAACTTTCTAGTTAATAAAACAATTCTTTTTTATCAATGAAGAAAGCAAGTTCATGTGCACATAGTTAAATTTTTTGTCTCTGTTTGTTGATCATATCGTTTTAAGTTCTAACTTCTTCATCATCTGACTACACCTATTATGAATGATGTGTGATTGTATTTTTTGCCCATGCAAATATTTGAAAACACCTGTGTGATGTTTTATTTGTGAATGGATTAATGATTTTCCATGTTAATTTAAGTTTTCTAACATGACGTGATTCTGACATTGTCCCTGAATCATTGAAAGAGAAGCAAACAATTATTATAGGATTGCTTTTAAATTTTCCACATCTTAGTGCTCTGGTTTGTTTAAAGCTGCTTCAATGTTGCTTTCATCTCCATAGTTGTTATTGGCAGTCATCATCTTGACTTGTAAGCTTAAGTACTGCCACTGGAGTTAGTTTATTGAATTTAAACTCCTGCAGACCACAGTAGATGTTCATTACTTATAGTTTATTTAGTACTGTAGTATATAACATATAATATATAATATTTTATAATAATTAATGAAAAATGAATAGTAAAAAAATAAAGAGATAACACGATGTTAATAAAATGTTATATGTTATTGTAGTTCCATGTTTCCACGTCGCCTAAGAGTCGACGCCAATGATTGTTTATAAGCACATTTCTCTCTTAAACCACTGAGGTTTCTTGGACAAAATCGTGATGATCCATGAGCTCAGAGAGGACAATACCTCAGTGGATGAGCCTAGCGCGCGGGCATGGTCCACAACAATTGGCGTTGTCTGTGGAAACTCGAGATAAAAGTTGTGTTCCCAAGCCCCTTAGCCTCGACTGGGCCTATTGTAGTGTCATACTCTCACATTACCTAGGAGTCGAGGTCAATGGTTGTTTATAAGCACATTCCTCCCTCAAACCACTAAGGAACCTTTTCCTAGACAAAACTGTGAGGGTCCATGAGTTCAGAGCGGACAATACCTCAATGAATGGACTTAGCGCACAGACATTGTCCACAACAGTTATATATTCTACAAAACATACTATATGTTGTTCTCAACAAACAAACCCTTAGTATATCTAAATAAAAAAAACTTCTATAATTACCCTATGCTTCACAAAGCATATATGAATCTGATACTTTTTTTCTGAATTATACCCTAAGTTTTTAAAAAACAGTTATTTATTACAAATATGGAGTTTTTAAGCCAAAGAAAGTATAGGGGAACATGAGGATAAAGAAGACTAAAGAGAGAACAAAGAACTAAATCTATCCATTTTCAAATTATTTGTTTGATAAGTATTTTCAAATTTAATTATACAAATTAATTAAAGTATTATTATTTCTTCTCCTTAAGTTGTTCTATATGAATACATTTTTTTTCTGCCAGCTGGATATTTGTTTTGAGTGAGATAGATATACATTGTGATTTTTTTTTCCTTTCACCAAAAAAAATTATCAAGTTAATTATCAATTAATTATTGTTCTTGAACTACTAATATTGTTGTTCAAAATTGAGCCATTTCGGAAGTTTTATTATAACTACTATAATTGATATATTCTTAATAATTTGCAACTCATTCCTTGTGAACCAAAAATACCAGAAAAAATAATGATAATTATAACTCATCTGATAATTTGTGGATTAATTAAGTTTAATGGGAATATATGTTCATCATGGTTTCTTCCAAAGTAAACCACTCAAAAGATCATTCTTTAGATAAGAACGTATCAATTTTGAAAGAAAGATATTACCAAGTTGGCTCAATTATTTCGATTTTAAAAAGTTTCTGAATGGTTGGTCTCTTAACCCCATTTACTGAAGTCTTCTACGTACACGAACATTTTCTGGTCCACCAATTTAAACTTATACTAATTTTTTTAGGTTAAACACATACTAATCATTATTATATAAACAGAAAAGGAGTGATTAAGAAAAAGGAATTAGTAATTGATAATGAAACCAATGTTGAATTATTAATCAATCACCCACTGAGTTAATTAATTGATTAATTAGGGGTAAAGCAAAAGGC
>CAODLS013500916.1:0-11036 GCA_948243855.1 Flueggea neowawraea | reverse complement strand
GCGACTCCACACAATGCACGAAGAACAACACGACTTTCCAAGGATGCTCGGGAGCGTTGATTGTATGCACTGGGCATGGCGGAATTGTCCAACGGCCTGGAAAGGGCAATATACACGAGGTGACCATGGATATCTTACGATTATACTAGAGGTTGTGGTCAGCGTAGATCTATGAATTTGACACACCTATTACGGGGTGGCGGGCTCTAACAATGATATCAATGTCCTGAACCAATCGCCTATCTTCAACGACGTATTAATAAGGAGGGCGACTAGAGTTGAATACGTCATAAATTGTACGACCTACAACCAAGGGTATTATCTGGCAGACGGAATATATCTCGAATGAGCTACATTTGCTAAAACATTTACTTACCCATGGGATGAAAAAACAAGTTTATTCAAACAAAGACAAGAGTCGACTAGAAAGGACGTTGAAAGAGCATTCGGGGTACTCCAGGCGATATGGGTGATTATACGAGGACCTGCACGTTTGTACTACATGCATCATATGACAAATATAATGTACTTGTGTATCATATTACAAATCGGACAGGAGAAGGGGACGATCATCAAGCAAATGCATCACAAAGAGGTCAATCCGACTTTGCAATGTATATCCAAAGGTTCACCGATATTCGTGATCGTGAGCAACATTATCGTTTCTGAGCGGATTTGGTAGAGCATCTATGGAACAATCGTGAAGAATAATACCGAATTTTATTTTCATGTATTATTATTTTATTGTAAGAAATTATGAACTTTATTTTAATGTATTTTTTATTTTAATGTATTTTTAATTTTAATGTATTTTTTATTTTAATGTAATATTTTTATTTTAATGAACACTTTTTATTTTAATGAAATTGGGGTATAAAGTATTAAATGAAGTAGTAGATAAAAGTTAGGGGATTAAAATTAAATTATGTTTAGTGGAAAGCTGAGTAGGCGTCCTGCGGGACTCTTACTGGGACTTTGGGTTACTGATGAAAAAGCTGAGGGGTTAGGAACTGGGGACTTTAATAAAATAACAATAAAAATACTGAGCATACGTCTCGCAGGACGACTTCAGGGACCTTAGGTTACAAGCAGCCTTAGGGTGGAGTTCAAATTTTGAATTAATTTAGTTGAATAAATAATAATATTTTGTGGTAAATAATATGAGCATCCCAATAACCTTTTTAATTCAATTTTTCTATAATATTTGTCTTGAAATTTTAATTCAATTTATTTTTTTATTTCATTAAATAATATTTTATTATCTAATTAAAGAAAAGAGAGAGGAGTATAGTTCCACAAAAATATAGAATTATTATCTACTCTTTTTTGCATTTTTTAAAATTTAGTAATAAAATATTATTTAATAAGTTAAAAAATAAAATATTGCATAAGTTTCAGTACTAGCTAAGATATAAAATGGATTAAGAAATACTATTTTGAAGAGCATGATAAGGAGTATTGTTTAGAGCAGTTCCAATAATATTCTCATATTGGCTCTCTATTATATATTATTTAATTCAAAGTCTCTCTATTATTTATGTAAAAATTTGAACTCGATCCACTTTTTAATCTCATTTATTAATATTTTATTATTAAATTAAAGAAAAAGAGAGAGGAGTGAATTTAGCTCTACATAAATATGGAACCAATATTCACTCATTTCTCTATTTTTTGAATTTAGCAATAAAATATTAGTAAAATATTCAAATACACTTTATATATACAAGTTTCAAGAAAAATTCAAACAAACAATGAGATAAAATATATTAAATATATTGATTTATAGAGCAAACTTTATGGAGTCTCTTTAGTGATGCTCTCAAAGCATCACCAATAGACTCATCAATCTCTCTCTTTAAAATATTATATTTTATTTATTTTTTTCTACTATTTATATTAAAATTTGAATTCGATCTATTTTTTCTTCTCATTAATTAATATTGTATTACTAAGTGAATAGTAACTTCATATTTTTTTAAAGAGTTAATATTCACTCCTTCCACTTTTTATTGACTTGCTAATAAAATAATAATTGATATGTTCAATAAGTGGAATGTTTTAGAAATATCAAGACAAATTAATGTACAAAGTAGAATAAAATATATTTTTTTGATGAAGGAGAATGAGGAGGTTCTTTAGGATGCTCTTAGAGAATCCCTTATAGACTCCATAAATTTGGCTGTCTAAATCGATATATTTTATCTCATTGTTTATTTAAATTTGTCTTGAAATTTGTACAGATAAAGCGTATTTAAATATTTTACTATTATTTTATTGTCAAATTTAAAAAATAGAGAGATGAGTGAATATTAGCTCCATATATATGTGAGCGAATATTCACTCCTCTCTTTTTTCTTTGATTTGGTAATTAAATATTAATTATCGAGAATAAAAAATAGATCAGATTCAAATTTTAAGATAAATAGTAGACAAAAATTAAATTAAATATAATATTATAAGAAGATAATATGAGGAGTCTGTTGGTCATGCTCTTAGAGATACTAAAGAGTAGTGTTGGACATGCCCTAAGAGCATCATTATTTGTTGGACTCATTTTGGGTATAATATTTTGACACATCACTGTTACATCAGTTTTTTATTAAACACTCTTTCATTAGACCATTTTACTCTAATAGTTTGGACTCTTATTGGACTCTCATATGAGACTCACTTTCACTTAACTTTTCATTTAATTTTCCTTTACAATATATACTACATAAAATATATTTTTCTATACAAACAATTAAATATTCTTTATTAATTTAAAAATATATATTTTACAAATAAAACCATAATTTTTAAAAAAAATTGATTTAAAATAAAATATTAAATTATACTCAAATAAAATAATAGATTCATTTTGCAAAAAATGCTAGGAAAAAAAGGTATGGTAGAATTGGAGCATTTTGCAAATTTGGTGGGAAAATATTGAATGGTTGATTTTGGGAGGGTGACAAGTTATTTGAATTAAATTCATTGAAATTTCTAGAATTAGAATCTATTTTTTTTGTAATAGAAGAAGAGAATTGAAAATTAATGATAGATGGAATGAAGTAAAGATAAAATAAATATAAAATGTAATATAAACGAGGTATTTATAAAAAAATTAAAAAAATAATTTTTTCACTTTTCAAATGGGACCCACTGTGGGCAGTTGAGTCAACCCACATCAATTATCGGGTCAATGGATCTTCATTGGCCCCCTGATAATGATGCTCTAAGTAGCTTTCTAATTAACATACAATATAATTTCAGTATATAATATTTAATATTTTTTTGTTAAAAATCATGTTACTTTCTCTATTTTGTTGTTGTTCGCCACATCTTTCCCATTTTAAGCTTTTTAAACAATTAATTTGAAGGAAATTTACACTAAAATTTAAACAATTACTTATAAAAAATTAAAAATTTTAAGAACACATCAGATTGACTATTTAAATTCTTTCAAAATAAACATGTCAAGTATTTGTTCAAGTCACCTATCAAACAATAAGCACAGAGCAAGTAGAAGAAGACCTCGGGCCTTGAGGACAAACAAGACAATGAGACATTTATTTATAAGTAAAATTGAACGTCTCTAAAAATCTTGATATCTAGTCCTCATTACCTTGTTAAGGCATGGTTCATGTTTATAGATGAAGAGAATTTTTCCTACGGATGTCCTCCATATATGTTTCCTCTTTTTATGGGCTTTCCAACCAAAAAAAAAAGGAAAGAAGTAAAAGGCCAGATTTGTTCCAAATATGAAAGCTTTCATGAGTTTCCACGGCAAAATATCCCTATAATTGGACATATCGCTTGTAGCACACAAAACCAATAGCACATTTCAAAGTCTCACAAACTCAACACCACCTTCCCAATTCAGTTACTATCACAGTGCCACAATTTTTAAAATGAGATGAGATGCCTGACATCTTTAGAGCAGAAAGTGAACTTCTTGAAAGTGGCAAAAACAAGAGGTTAGGCCGGCCTTATAATCTCTTACAATTGCCAAAAATCCAGCTACTAAAGCCTTAGTTATTAGGCTATGGATAACGCTGCTAAGATCACGTATTGGGATCCTAGCCGTTGACATAGGGACGCGTTACTGCGTCCCCATGTCGTAGTCCATCTTCCTGCGGGGTCAGTGACACATTAATCTTTTTTTTTTAAATCAAAATCTGACCGATGGATCGTTTTGATCCAACGATCAGATTTACTCTAACGGGATTAAAATAAAATTATGTTTAGTGAAAAGCTGAGTAGGCATTCCCCAAGACTCTTAAAGTAACCCCTGGGTTATAGATGACAAAATTAAGGGGTTAGGAACTGAGAATTTTAATAAAATAATAATAAAAAAATTGAATAGCGTCCCGTGGGACGACATCAAGAACCGTGAGTTACGAGTAGCCTTACATCACCAATTCAAGGCCTTTGAATTCAACTCTGTCACCAAAAGTCATTTCAAGATTTCACAAGATCTCCAAGAACACAACATTAAGCAGAAGTCATGATATGGTTACTAATTCATTCAAATATCGACTGAAATTCATGGGCATTGATTTTTGAGAGGCAATATATATATAGTTGTTTAGTCAATTATATATATAGATAGCCTAGGCAATGCCTTAAAAAATTGTATTTTTTTAAGAAAATACCAACTCATAATTCATCGACTCAGTTAGACTAATCTCACGAAACAACAACACCACATATTTCAAATCAACTAAGTTGATCTCATAAATGTACTCCGAGCTATAAAGTATTATCATAAATAGGAGAAATTATTGTTTGCTTTACTACTTATATATAACCGTTGTTGCATATGTTGATAAGCATGCGTTGTCTTGTTAATCGTCAACAAATTATCTCCATGCCCATACGCATGCTTCTTGCTTAGTCAGCTATGAATTAATGATGGCATATGATATGATAGTCGTTGTTGCAGTCTGAAACTAAGTACTAAGCAACGATGACATATTTAGTCACTTAATTCCCTCTTCATGGCGAATAGGGGTTGTCATTCTGTTTATTTAAATGTGGAAGAGTTTCTAAGCTGATACTCAGTTTTACATTTGTATTTTAAAAAAGAAAAATAATGATATAACATTGAATCATACCTAAAATGATCTAAACGATTGGAGAATTAAATTCCATGTGAAATCTCTTGATTGAGAATTTGAGTTAAAAAAGTACCACAATGCTAAAAATTACGGCTATCAATTTCTGACACGATAACACGACTTTGTAAGACGACACGATACGATTGACACGAATTCAATTTTTATAATATTTATGTCTTGTGATTTGTAATATACAAATGACATAACACGATTATGATATGATAACACGAATTGACACCCTTACTAACAACAAAAGCCTAGTGCAGAAGAATTATGCCGAACAGAACAGCACTTGAACTCAGAACCGTTCAACATTGTGATTGGTGACAAGCTGGCAAAATCAGAACTTATAGCCAATAATTTATTCATTGAATTTAAAAAGTCCGAGTCAACTCATTAGTGGACACTACGTTGGTGGCTGCAAATGAGGCCTGTGTTTTAAGTAAGGGCAAATTATACCTCCATCTATGAGGTTTAGAGTAATCTAGTATACTCATAGGAGGACATATGCAGTGGGAAGGACCGCTGCTGGCTTAAGCGACGCGGTTTCGACCCGTCGTGTATGCAGAAACCAAGTAATGAACCTTTTGGGGAGAGCTTCCCCGCCCAATGCGGTCCTGCCGGCTCCAAAGGGGGCCTGTTAACCGGCTATACCAAACCCTTTTTTTTAAAAAAAAAAAGAGTAATCTAGTATTGCATCCTTGCCTTTAAATTTGTCACCTATTACATCCCTTAAATATGATTTGGTTACCAATTTTAACACGTCATATCATATTTTCTCACGTGGCATTTGAACTCACTTAAAATATTTCTTCACTCTTACTATCATCTCTTTGTTGTTTCTCTTTATTACAAACCAAAACCACTAGCCACGCCTCTTGCATAGTGACATCCACACATGCCCACTACATCAAACCCATGCCTCTTGCATTCATAAACTAAATCCGATGCGATTTTAGAAAAATAGCTTGAGATAAATTACGAGTTAAAGATCTAGAGCTAGGTTTTTGTTTATTGTCCAGTTAATAGGTGGCCGAAAGTGAAGGTGGGTGGATTAGAGGTAAAAGGTTTGTGATCAGGTTCTTTAGATTATAAAGTTGAGAGAGATGCAAAAGCAGGAAGGTGGGCCAATTATGAAAGATGCACAAGTTGAGAGAGATGAGAGAAGAATAAGTGAAAGACATATTTTAGAGGTAAAAGTGGTATTTTGCATCGACCATTAGATTTAGGGTGTGTCTGAGAAATATAGGATTTAGCGAATAATTGATAATATATAGTAGATAACAGGTTTTTAAATAGAAAAATAGTAGAGAATAGCACAAATTTTAAGAAAAATATACTAAATTCCATATGTTGGTGGTATTTGTTTTGCGTATATTACACGAAATACATTGTTTGGCATATTTGCTTTATACACAAAATTATGTTTGTTTGTGGCAGCTGACATGACAAAAGAAATGGATATTATCTTCTCCTCTATTGAATAAAAAACTCCTAAAATACTTCCAATGTCAGATATATTTAAATTCAACAACTTTTCATTTTACAAATACAAGACTTTTTTATAGAGGTAAAATTAGAAACTGAATAATATTTTCAATCTACCACACTTTACCAATTTATTCAAAACGATATTTATTTTTGCAATTTGCTGATTCAATCTACTTCAAATAAACACTTTGCTATATGTTGAAAAAAAAAACACCTTGATATATGTTGTTGCTCCTAAATAAGCCCTAAACTAATAGAATTTATGTTCAGGGACTAAATACGTTATGATTAGAAGGAAAGGATGCGATGGGAGATTACCTGATACCTCATGTTCTGCCTAGTAATTTGCCCTATAATGAGTAAAGAAAATGAAAGAAGGTTGATTTAAAAAAAAAAAACACAAAATGAAAGAAGGTTTGGATGGTTGGTCCACTTAGAAAAAGCCATGTTTGCCATCGGACACTGAAGCTACGGTGGCACCTATTTTGGGTGGTAGATTATGACTTGTGAAGCAGATGGCAACATGGTGTTTGGTGTTTTGTGTAGTAGGTGATATCTAAACCAAATAAAAACAAAACCGATCTAGTCCGCTTCAAGAAGCCACTGTTGAAAAGGAAGTTGGGTCTGTGTCATGCCATACATTTATTCCATTCCATGATACAAGAATATGCTACTCTGTTCTCTACCTTCAAACCTCATATTCCATGATACAAGAATATGATACAACACTCTCTTTTTTTACTATTCACAACAGAATTTAAATTAAACTTGCCCAGTCAAAAAAAATATTAATTTAAACTTGTATCAAAATGGATATATATATATATATATATATATATAACAAATGTTTAGTTTCTTCACTTGAGATAAGTTTATTTTTTTGTCTTGAGTTGACACATATTACAAACCTCTCCTTACTTGTGATGATATTGTAGTAAATTGAGAGGACGGTTTCATTATCAGATGAAGACATACAGAGGCGGATCTATACATGACAAGCAGGGGCTCCAGTCCTTGAAATTTGTTATTTTTCTATTTAAGTCCTTCCTTCTAATTTAAACTTAGTTAAATTAGTCCCTACAACTTAATTTCACTATTTAAATTAAAGAAAATTCAATTTAAAACTACAATTATGAACACTAAACTTAAAAAATTCAATTACTTTGTGTTAAAACTAACCAATTATAAATTGATTTATGTCTAAAATCTATTACGTTGTACACTTGTTGGATAACACAAGGCGCGTTGTAGAGATAAAGATGTTATCTTTGATGAATTGCACAACGCACGTTACAACAATGGCAATGCACGTTGATGGGGTCGAATGTGGACAAAGCTAAGACGCTCCTCGGGATTTGAATTTGAATATTCTCTGACACGCTGACGTGGATTAAAGGTGCGATCTTGAGATCAAGTCGACAACGCATGTTGTATGGTGTGCAACGCACGTTGAAGAATCACTGGGTGATTGTACATATTCTGGATCGAGGAACAACGCCTGTAGAGCAAGCCACAAGTCACGTTGATGTATGAACAATGCACGTTGAAAGAGATACAACGTACGTAGAGGAAAGTGCATTCAAGGCCGTGGTTACCAGAGTTCTTGCAAGGCATGTAGAATTGCTATCAAATCACGCAGAACTCAATGGAATAAAGTACAATGCACGTAGAGGGAGATACAATGCACGCTGTACAAGGTGACGTCATTTAAAACATAATGTTTCATTCTCTCACAATGGCTAATTCGAGTTTCCAACGACTATATCTTCAAGAGTGGCTATAAATAGATGTCCTAGAGCAGAATGAAGATGTTAGAGACAAGAGAGACATTTGTTAAGACTTGCTATTCATTCTATCTCTCACTTCTATCTTTCTAACCCATTTGAGCTATTCACTTGCTATCTTACTATTGGGTTTGAGTGAGCTTTAATCTGCTAAATCTTTGTGTAAAATCTGTAATAAGCAATGTTGTTTGCTTGGGGTAAATAGGTTTCTTTGTTGTACCTTAGAAAAATAAGAGTGGTTGCTAGTGAGCTTTTGAAAACTAGAGTTTGGTTTGACTTGTTGATCCCGCAAAAACAAGTGGATCGGTTTCCTAGTTGAATTCGTAAAAACTAGAGGTCAGGTTTGCTAGTTGAGCCACAAAAACTAGTGATTAAGGTTTTTTAGTTGAACCTGCAAAAACTAAGGAAATGATTTTCTTGTTGAGCCCATACAAACAAGATGTAAATGTTTTCTTGTTGATGGGAGTGGAGTCCTCTCTTTTGGTGTTGATGTCATGGTGGTAAAATGGATCTAGCTGCTTTCCAGTTTCTGTCCGACTCTAGCCTTAAAGATGGTTTCTTTTCGTGAATCCTTGTTGAAGGAGTTGAGGTGGGCAAAGTTGGTGGCGACATATTTTATTTTGCCGGATTTTGAAGATGGCCTATGGCCGAGGAGTTGTATATTGTGATCCAAGTCAGTGATAACGGATACTACACTCCCAATCCGTGTTGTATATTGCCAAGGAATGGAAGTGTTCGACAATGCAACTATGCAAGAAACAATAGATTCTTTAGATGTATAAAGGTTGACGATGCAGAGTGGGGTCTTGTTGGCTGGAGCTTGTGGAATGCTACTAGTAGGGTTTTGTTGGCACGAGGTCGACCCGACCTGTTTTTTAGTTTCAACAACCCTTTATTTTTAGTAGCCATTTTCAGTGGGATGGGCTTTACCTAATTGAAAGGGTATAACACTTATACCCTTTCTATTTTTAGTAGCCATTTTCAGTGTTGTAAACCCAATTGAAAGGGTAGTGTTAGTTCAGTCCCAACCATGCCTAGATCTATGGGTCTCCTTATACCACTTGTACCCTCTTATTTGCTGTTAATGAACATTTTCATTAGACATTCGGCAAAAAAAAAAAAAGACATATATATTTTTTTTTTAAAGAAATTGATCTTATATTTCACCATCCAACAATAAGAGCGTAAGATATCATACCGAAATTTTGTTGACTTCAACATTTTCTTGAATACTTGACTTTTAATTGATTCACGAATAATTATTGGATTGGAACAATCTTTCATTTTTTGACCTAAAATTGAACGTTCAAATGCTAGAATATATATATATATAAATCTTTCATTTTTTTTGAGCATCGTATATTGTCTATCTTATTCAAAAACATACTATTCTAACAAACAAATCTTTAAATAATCTACGGAATGTTTTTGAGCCTTTAGTTTGACTCTCCCACTTCACTAGTCGCTGAAGCTACAATGACGAGGCCCGGTTTTCATCAAACTCAATAATATTTCTCATACAATTTTGTAATATAAAGAGACTCGTATGGTCATGTCCAATGAATCAAGTCATCACTGGTAGTTCTTTTTCTTTTTTTTCTTGAAAAAGAAATATTATTGAAGTTCAATTTAACAACAAAAACAAAAATTACCAAAAAAAACAAACCTTTTAAAAATTACCGCTAAACAAATAGACTAAAGAGTAGAAAAATATGTGTATTTTGGATTGTGACAAAATGTTGCCCCTAACTCAAGTTAATTTATCCTACCAATTTACTAAACTATCCCGTTAGAGCATGTCTAACTATATTTTTCTTCTCATTTTTTAAAATATAATATAATATTTTATTATTTATTTTAAAATTTTAAACTCAAATTTACTTTTATTACAATTTATATCACTTTTTTAATATTTTACTAATAAATTAACTAATATTTTTTTTAAAATTATAATATCTCAATAAAATTAAATAATTACTATTCATTTTTAAATACTATTCATTTATTTTATTAATAAAATATTTATTTTTTAATATTTTTTCTCTTTAATATATAAATTTTTAAAAAATTAATACATAAATAAAAATAAAATAATATTTTTAATTTTTTAAATTTATCTATTTGGTTGTACATGTTATTAGAGTTAAAATGTATACCAGACATTACAAGTAAAAACTTGTATTGCGTTAATTTTTTAGTACCTCTCAGCGTTGCTGTCCTCGTTCTTTCCACCCTCCTCTCTTCTTCTTCACTCCCTTCCACTCTCGGTCTTCGAAACACTCCGTCTCGAATCACACTCCCATTCTTCGCAAAAACACAGACACGCTAGCAACAATAACGCCGTCGTTTCATGGACTCTGTACTCTCCCATGCATCCGCCGCGATCACCGTCCGCAACGCCCTCCCTACAGCCACCACGACCAAACCGTCCCCTCTTTGTTCCTCTCATCACCGCAGTGTCACTTTGAAGCGCAGGAGTATTAGCAGCTTCCCAGTGTCCGCGCAGATTCGAAACAACGCCGCGATCGACTTCAGCGATCCTGATTGGAAAGTCAAGTATCAAAGAGACTTCGAGGCTCGCTTCAACATCCCTCATATCACTGACGTCTTCCCCGATGCCTCTCCTATTCCTTCCACTTTCTGCCTCAAGATGCGGTGC
>CAODLS013499431.1:0-17767 GCA_948243855.1 Flueggea neowawraea | reverse complement strand
CTACTTGGGCTTGGAAACATAAAAATAATTCATGGGACTTCAGAAAAAGGGTTGGACAACTCTTGAGCATTTTTTCCTACAACATCCAAGCATTAAAGTCTTTATTTTTCCTATTTCATTTATACAAGGTATTTGTTCTTCAATTTTCTATTATCACAGCTTGTATCACTGGTTTAATCATTGTGGTAAGTGTTTGTTAATCATCTTTGTAAGAGTGATTGTGAGTGGGATCAATGGTAGATCTTTAGGGTGGTTTTTATTCTTGAAACGGAATTAAGAAAGTTGTAAGAGTTTTCACTTTGATAGAAAGTGAAGTTGTAATCTCTATGAAGATTGTTAGTGGAAATCCTAAGTGGTGATACTTAGGGAGTGGACGTAGGCATCAATTTGGCCGAACCACTATAAATTCTTGGTGTTCTTACATACTTGCAATTTATTGGGAAGAAATTTTCAAAGCTACTCTAACCACAATATTTAACCCTTCTTCTAGTATGGTTATTGACTCTACTGTCTATTGCTAGGTTGAATACTGTATGCATAAATGTGCAGTCACTTTAGCCATTTGTAGGAACTAAGAATTTGTGTGTTTTCTACGTCAGAAACCATAGATTCTCAAGAAAAATATCCATCTCGATTAAATATGGCATCATATATTGCATTGTCTTGTTTGCTAATCTTTCTGGTTCTTAAAGTTGACTGTTGATCAAACTTTAAGGCTGTGTCTAAGGTTGTTAACTGTCAAGAGTTTGTTGAAATACATGTTTTCAGGAAATAAATCTTAAGGAATGACTGATTTTTTTAGAAAATATCACAATGAATGTTTGAATAGTTTAATTAACAGTCTTAAGTATTGGTGATCAAGATTAGTTCACTTGGTAGAAGTGACTGTAAACCAATGTTCAGTAATATTAATTTTCTTTCTACTTGCTAGAGTTTTCAGTACTATTAGTTTTCATTACGTTATATTTTATTTGTGTCAACAAAACCCCCCAATTTTACGTTTTATGATATTTGCCAGTGTATGATAAACAAGCAACTGATATAAGATATTATCCATTAATGTAATGAGCTTTTAATATAAAATACTAATTATTAAGTTAAACATGTTTTGAGCATATTATTATGTGTGACATAATTTGAGCCCATGTATATTAATAATAGAGTGATTTATCTAATGATGATATATCATGTAATTAAAAGCCCAATAACAATTAATGACCCTTTAAAATTCGGCACACTATACTTGTGGGACAAGAAATATAAAATCTAATACACATGTGGCTAGGGTTTTGGGACACCCCTATTTTGGAGGAGTCTTTGTTCTTGTGTGACAAGGAAAATAAAACCTAGGGCATATGTGTAAAGGAATTTTGGCACACTTATTCTTTAATTAGGAATCCTTGTTCTTGTGGGAATTCGGTAGCCCTAATGCACCCATTAGGGTTTTCCATGTGCCTATAAATAAGAAGCACATCTTGCTAATTAAATGGGTGGCTTGGCCGAATTTGTAAGTATCACCATAAAGAGAGAAAATTATTTTTGTGAGACTAGAATAGAGATTCTAAGTGCTAGTACACACCACGATTCAAAAGATTTGTTTGTGTGGATACATTTAGACACGTTCGTACACAGGCGATGTGAGGAAGAAGGGATTCATATTTCATTACTAAAAGTCACATCAACACTCCATTCGACTTGCACTCGAGCATTGTTTTTAAGGTAAAAAACACTAACCATAATCTTGTATGTCGATGTGCATGGATCATGGTGGACTTCTATTTTTTTTTGTTATTTTCGCTGCCATATCTGCTTATGAATGTCATAGAAACTTGTTATAAATTCCAACAGTGGTATCAGAGCCACTTCCATTATGGACATGGACGATTCTTTTGTATGTCATATGATTGTGTTGTTTGTTGGATTCGACCTTGTTCTATATTTTGTGTTATTGTTGCTAAGTTAATTATGCCTGTTAGGATTTAATTTAGCAAGATAAAACTGGTTTTATATGTTAAGGACGAATTATGTATGTATGATGAATTTACAAAAGTTGTTAAGATTCACTTAAAAAGCCGACTAGGTTTTGAATATGAGGTTTTTATAATGAGATTATAAATAATGGGCTGAATCATAATTTGATTATAATATTCATGTATTAATTAGATTAATAAAATTTGGAGTTTAAAAATTAACATCTCGTTTCATGAGCAATGAGAATTAAAACCCCCTAGCAACCAGCTTGCGAAATTGCTTTACACATCCAACGTTTAATCGATATAGTTATTTGATTAATTTTATGATGTTTGTTTATATTCATAATCTGATTATGTTTGATTTGAATGATGATTCAATATACATGGTATATGACATAACCCAATTAAACCTATGTGGTTGGGTTATTATTGTTGATTGCAATAGTTTGGCCAAATGTGCCTATTTCAATATCGTGTTTGATGCTTGTGCCTATTTTATTTTTAGAATAGGTTAGCATAGATCTTATTTATATTTTGAATGTAAAATAAGATGGAGGTTGTTCATTGCAATGAAGATTGAAGACCATCCTAGGTTAACCCTTATCTTTCATATTGGCTTGTGAGATCAAATTAGATTTGGGATTTGTCATGTCACATTTAAATTAATCTATATATATACATGTGATGCATATATGCCATGATTGAATTTTTTTTACTAGTATCTCATGCAAACAAACAAACCAAATCCCTACAAATAGTAAGTCGAAAATACCTTCCATAATTAATGCTTGTCAAGGCCTTGTTCGTCAATGTGTAGTTCCTGCCTCCGCAGGGTGCACCGGATTACCTTAGTGAGACAAGGATAGATAATGGTTGTATTTACATTTTGGTTATGGTTAGACTTAACATGACTATCAAAATGGTTTTGGGCCTAGGGCATGGAATGAGATTTAATGACAGGACATGAGATGTCAAAATCCCTATAGATATAAGAGCTACATATGATATAATTGAAAATGAGTTTTCTACCTAAATATCTAAGGTTAAGGACTAGCTCAGCTAACTTAACTTTGAGTGAAATATGGATATTGTATCCACTATGTTTAAAACTTAAATTAACTTTAAGGATGTTAATTTTAGTGGGAGTATTTAAGGACCTCTTATTAATCTTTGCATATTTTTGTACGTAGATATAATGGTAACAAACAACAACACATCAACCTTTACTTTGTGATCAATCCTCTTGAAGGAGAAATTGAATGGGACTAACTTCTTTGATTGGTCTCAAAACTTAAGAATTGTTCTTAGGCAAGAAAGGAAGAGTTGTGCCCTAGATACAATGATTCCCAATGTACCTATAAACAATGCCCCTAGAGCACAAAAAGATGCTTATGATAAGCATATAAGTGACTCAACGGATGTCACATGTCTTATGCTTGCTAAAATGATTGTGAATTTGCAAAATAAATTTGAAACTATTGAGGCATTTGACATTATGATGTATCTCAAGGAAATGTTCAAAGAGCAAGCACGTCAAGAAAGGTTCTTGACAATGAAGGCATTGGCTCCTGGCACTTCGATGACTGCACATGTTCTTAAGATAAAAGGTTACATTGACCATGTTGAGAGACTTGGTGCTACACTAAAAAAGGAGTTGGACATAGATATGATCTAAGGGTCACTCCCAAGTAGTTATGACCGTGTCCAAGGCCCTTCTGTCTGTGTCCACTCATTGTTGCCCGTGTCTTGAATGATTCGTGGCTTGGCAACATCCCGTGTCCGTGTCTAAAGCCCCTATGACTGTGTCCAACAATTCTTGTCCGTGTCCGTTGGTTTCTAACTTCCAGTGGATTCCACGGCCTCCTCCACTGCCGTGCTTGTGCATTTTTGTCTATGGATGCTCAGTTGTATCACATATTTGCTTCCTCAAGTCTCCCACGAACGTGGCTCTTGCATCCTAGGTTGTGTCTCACTCCCAATGCCTCAAATGTTATCGCTCAAGCCCCGTTTCGACTTGTTTTCATTCGATTCGTCAAGACATCATCAATTAACCTGAAAAACACAATATAAAGTGTAAAAGTACCAAAACTAATTACAAACGCTCAATTCGTATTCAAAATAATATAAATTAATGCACATAAATACGTATAAATATGTGTTCATCAAAGCACATCTTGCTAATTAAAGGGGTGGCTTGGCCAAATTTGTGAGTGTCACCATAATGAGATAAATTTTTTTGAGACTAGAATAGAGATTCTAAGTGCTAGTACACACCACCAATTCAAAATGTTTGTTTGTGTGAATACCTTTAGACACGTTCGCGCAAAGGCAACGTGAGGAAGAAGGAATTTGGATTTGATTACTAAAAGCCACATTAACACTATATTCGACTTGCACTCGAGCATTGTTGTTAAGATAAAAAAAAACACTAACCCTAATCGTGTATGTCGATGAGCATGGATCATGGTGGAATTTTAGATTATTTTTTGTTATTTTTCCTTCCATATATGCTTATGAATGTCATAGAAACTTGTTATGAATTCCAAAAGCAAATTCTCGTGGGATCGACCCTCGCTTACTGATAATTATATTTTCTTTTGTGTGTGGCTTGGTTTTAATTTGGTTGTAGGAGACAGGAGTATCGGCTTCCCTGAATATTGATGCAAGTGGATTTCACGACATTCCCTTCAATATTTCTATAGCAACAATATCGAGTATAGTGACTTCTTTTACCACGAGTACAACATGGAGTGTTATTCAAGGATTAACATTCTTCTCTAATTCATTATATTATTTTTGTGTTGAGCTCCCCCTTGTTGCCACCTCCTTTCTTGTTGATGTCCTTGCCACTTCTATTTTTTTCCTCTGTATCTTGTTCTTGTAGCTTTTGGATCCTTGCCTTCTTGGTTTTGAAGAGGGCTTTCTCTTCATTCTTGATGGAGACCTTAGATATTTGTTTGTCTAGAGCCTCTTGATTAGCCAAAAAAAAATTCTACTTCTTTTAGATGTTGACATTTAGACCATCCTTAAGTTGTTGTGACAAGAGCATCAAACTCATGACACAACCCATGTATGATAAATCTTAGCACCATTGTGTTAGTAATTTGATTTTGCGAATCCAATTTCAAAATTTCTTGACACAAAATTTGACTTTGATAAACTATTCACTTAAAGTCATATTGCCTTGCTAGATTAATAATAACTTATTCTCGAGCTATTGGAGCTTCGCGCCATTTGTCCAAGTAGATAATCGTGCGAAAGTGTCCTATGCTTAATTAGGGGTCCGCACATCCTTAATGCCTCTTAATAAATCATCTGCCATTGCTAATGACAAATCAAACATGGCCTTGCCAACCCTGACCTTCCATTTTTTGCGGTCATCTTCAATGACGGAACCAAGATTATTTTCACCTAGAGACACTATTAAATGGCATCACGGAAATTGATAGTGACTTTAGTAGCAAACAGATGAGCAATTATCAAATTAACGAATTGTCTATTTCTTAAAAATTCAGGAACTTAAAAGTTATTATAATAAAACTATATGTATAAGACATTGCCTTATAATAAAACTATATATATAAAAAACCTCATCGGCGTCGGGTCACGGGACCCTTGGTTCTGTCCCTGGGGGTCACATTTCACTTCCTCCATATAGTCTCCCACAAATCTTGGCCAAGCAAATAAAACTGCATACGAGTGGTCCAAGTACTACCATTTTAGTTTTTAAGTTTTTCCATAGTGTTTTCCATAGTTACCATGTCCAATATGGTGACTTGATATTGGCCAACAATCAATCAAGTAGACTTAGTCTCAAACAATTAACTTCAAAGCCATAATATGCAATAAAGGCAATTACCCACACCACAATCCATGATTGTCATTTTGTAAAACTTGAAAACCTAGTCCCTGACCGCTTATCTGATTGTTCAACACGGGTGATGAATCGTCCCGCTTTGTTTTCTCAACACAGGTCCTCACTCGACTTGCTCTGGCACCATTTGTTGAATTATTTTTGAAGTATTCAAAATTTAATTAACTTTTATAATTGTAAGAACTAACAACATAATTTTACACCACTCGCATAACTCATCACACTATATGTTGGATGATCACAATCTCAGTCACATAGACACTTCTACTGGACACTCACTTTTTACACACACATCTATTGGACACACCCTCATTTTTTACTTTTACTTGATGTACACAATTAATGGACAAATGTCCTATTTATACGACTATTTGTTATTATTTATTTATCTAGAACGACCTAGACTATTTCAAAGAGAGAAAACTCTACAACCATAAAGAGAGAATACTCAATAGAGAGGGAGGCGTTGAACTCCTTCTAGGCTCTAAACCCTATATGCAACTTTCTCCCAATCCAAGAAGAATTAACATTTCAGCCACACTCTTTAATTATATCGTTAAACCTCTAATATTTGGCTTCTTTTGCATTGACTGCCCATGCATATATCTGTACATTGCTCTTTTTTGCATCTATTTTCTCCTTTTCTTTTCCTTAATTGGATTCCACATGCTTACTGTTTTATTACTTCTATTTACACTAAATCCATGGATGTTTTTTTTTATGTGCTACAAACCCAAAATTAACCGCCCTTGTGTCATTACTTTTTGTGACTAGAGACACAAAGGAGCAAGAACGTGAAGGTGGTGAAATGAAATTCAAACGTGTTTGGAACCATAGGGATCAAAGCTCGAGGTGGTGAAAAGAGAGAGCGAACATTTTTTGGCAAACCATAGAGAAGGGAAGCATGAGCCCATGTCCTAAAAGAATGGTGGCCGGAGGTGATAGTTAGATTTGATAAGGTGGTGTGAACCAGAGAAGAGCCATTAGATATTGTAGGCAAGGAATTATTCGATAGACGAAAAGGGTGCGGTGGCGACCCAAATTTGAAGGTGTTCAAAGAGGAGATGGTGGTCAACCTATGATTGTGCAAAAACAATGATGTGATAAGCCTTGATGAATTATGTCTGAACTAATGCAATATATCACTAGGTGGGGAAGATGAAAGTGACGATATGTCATTTTTGGCAACGACTAGACGACTGTGCATATGAAACTGACGTTGCTTCAATTGTTTTTGTTCGAATGCTGGTGAGAAGAAATAGACAACAGGCCCTCTCTACGGAGTGACAAATAACTGCATTTTAAACTTCATTGGAGGACAAGTTGTATTGCAGCATTAGTGAACGATTGTGGTTATGGAACCTTCAGATGACATATCGTTATACTAGACACGTTGCCTTATGCGGTGAAACAACAGCATTAAGAAAATATGTTGCCTTTTACATGCATCTTTACTTTAGACAAGTCACTCACCTTCCTCCCAACAAAAAGATGACAAACTTCTATTTTAGTCCCTACTTAATGATTTTTTTTTCATTTTCATGGCTGACTATGTGGTTTGCATTTTTCTTGTGCGTTCCAGACTTACAATGCATTTTTCAAGTATATTTTAAGAAGCAGGGGAATCGTTGACATTAGTATAAAAAATGATCAATTGTTTCATAATCTGAGGAGTAGTTTTAATACGGCAAGATTGAATCTCTAACAACAAAGAGAGAAATACTTGAAGATGATGAGAAGATATTGCACTTACTAGGAGCATGTGAAGAGTCAAAAAAATATGGATGAAAACAAGAGAAATGCAAAAGAATGATAGTCAGAGAAGAATCTCGAACAACACGGTGAAAAGATAGAGAGTTACAGAAAAAGAAAGAGATAAAAAAGATCAACTTTGAAAAAAATTTTAAAAAAATTAAAAACTAAAAGCGGGAAAGTTTAGGAGTGTGGGAGAAATAAAAATTAACGATGGACATAAACCCGTAATTTCATCTAATTTAATTTGCTGTAAACAAAATGTTAACTTTGTGGGTATTTTCCCATAATTACATTACATAGACCAAATATACGTTTTAACATGTCCCAAACAGGTCACGTTTAGTCATATGAATCCACGTAAATATAATGTGCCATGTTACAAATAATCAATATTTCGCATGAACACGACTTATAATACATGTTCAAATCTAACTACCCAAAGTAGCAAACTTATTGAAAAGAGAGTTTCATAATTAATTACTTCAGCAACAGAATGACAATATAGTTTATATATAGAGTTAATTATCTCAGTTGCCCATTGAAAATTTTTGATTTGTAATAATATATCCTATAGTTTCTATATTATAATAATAGAATCTTTAAATTTTGATTTGTAAGATAACAACAATTTCAAAACTACAAATTTTAAAAATATAACATGGAGACATTCAATGAAGACTTCTATAGATCAAGATCTCCAATAGAGACCCCTTAGAGCCACCAGAGATCCCTCGAAACCAAGGCCTCTAGTGAAAACTCTTTGAGACATAATCTGACATTTTTGCAAATTAGTTTTTGAGATAGTATTTTTGAAAATTAATTTTCTAAATTTTTATAAATGTATGATTTTCCCTTATATATATTGTCAAGTCGTGTGTGGCCCAATGGTGGGCTTCTCCTGGTGGATGCGTGACGTCCCAAGATCGAGTTTTGGCACCTTCTTGTGGGTGTGTTTCACCTAGCCTCCTTCCTATTAGTGAGTTGAGGCTGATAAAAAAAAAGAAATAGCTTGTGAGTCTACTTTTATAATTATATTTTCTTCTGTGTCTTACAATATATTAAAATTTTTGAAATGCTAAAAATGAGATTCAAATTTCTGAAATGCCTAAATATATATGTTTTTCCTCACGCGCTTTCTCTCTCCACCCTCACCTCCTCTTCATTTGTCCTCCCTCTCGTTCTCTGCCTCCCTCTCTTCTTTCTCTGTCCGCCTCCCTATCTGCTTCTCTTTCTCTGTCTGCCTCACGCCTTGTTTCACGCTTCTTTCTTCTTGCTCTATTTTGGGTTCAGTGGTGGGGGTGTCCAAGGAGGAAGGTTAAACTGAAACTTCTTTGACGCTTTGGAAGAACTAGTGCTCTCGTTCCAACCCCTTTTGGTCCAATCATTGCTCTTGGCCCTTATGGGTTTTGCTCCTTCCCTAGTGTTGATTGAGTTTAGGCTCAGACCACTGTTCTTGGTGGTGGCTCACCACACCAACGTCTGTGTCTGTCCAACAAAAATGAAAAAGAGGAACGTCCTAGAAGTGGAAGAGGACGGTCCCGAAGCTAAAGCCTCTCTCCAGTTTGTTTCGACGCTTTGTTCAATCGGTTCCTGAATCCAGGTAAATTTTCTGCTTTTCATCTCACGCTAAACTTGTATTCTTTCTTGTTGCTCTGTAACATGTTTGTATAAATGCCAGCCCATAAATTTGGCCCCGTGACATATCTCTGCTTTCACTCTTCCGTACCATTATGCAGTTTAACTTGCTTGTTATGTTCTGAAACAAAAAAGGATGAGGTTCAAGAAGCATAAACGTTTCGAAGGGCGGTGAAATTCTGCACGGCATGTTTCGAATTTTGCTAGCCGTTTAAAGTTGTGTGATGGGACGTTTGTGCATCATCTAATAGCGAATTGCTTAAAGGATGATGTGTTGCCAGTATTCTCGGTGGACCTGTCAAGCTCTTTACTACTAGGTTTTTAATGATTTTACATTTTTGGTTTCAGACTTTCACTTTGTGCACTTGCTTGAACTTCCAATTATGTTGTTCTTGCGGAATGAAAATGTGTTTTTCTTTCCCTTATAGGTGTGTTGCGGAGCTCTGGAGCCTTAGGCTGCTCATAAGCTATTAACTGCAAGGTAAACCTTTTCTTTTTTTTTTTAATGAAGGATTTGATTCACTGTTGATGCCTATAGTACTACGGTGGTTTTTGATTTTAAAATAGTTTATGTTGGTGCATTGCTTTCAATTATAGTACCATTTTTTTTCCTTTGAGGTTAAACATACTAAAGTGTTTTGCTTTTGATTATAATGCCATGGTTTTCCTTTTGATTGTAAAGCATGGTTAATGGAAACAAATATTTTGTGTATGTTTTGCTATTTAATTTTTAAATTTTTTTTTGTAGGTAAGAGTAAGAGATAAGAAAGCTGCTAGCAACGACTGATATTGATGAGCACAATGTTTATGTTTTAGATTACTAGTGTGGTTTTACTAATCTACGTCTTCTGTTAATGATTTTTACTATCTTCTGTTCATTTTAGCTTCTATAAACGTTTATGTGTACCCAACCCGAAAACTTTACACCTAAGATGGTGGAGATATGAATATCCATTTCTAACAAAGTCACTGATCATGCGTATTCCTACCGTGTAGCTTTGCAATATGCTTGCACAATTACTTCTAATACTACCTGCTAAAAACAAACACCACTAAACCCATATTTCTTCTAAAATGACTTTGTTGGAATAGATTATTTGTTTCAGTTGATCTAAGCTTTCTTTTTACGAGGTTTCATTTCCATGATACAAGTTTACAAGTCTTTGGGTTCCAAATGTTCTTGAGCAATTCCTGGAAGTAACAATACGTTTCCAACGTTCTATCTTTGATGATGATAAACCCTTGTCTTGTACTCATTTTGAACAATTGACGAAATAAATTTAAAAATATTTGTGAGATGTATCATTTTGTACTCATTTTTTGTAAGTATTTATTTGTGATATACTCGTTTGTTCTCATTTTGCACTCATTTTTTTTTGTTTGTATTTGGTTTATTGTCGTTTTGTACTCATTTTTCGTATTTGGAATAATGAGAACCGTTTGTTATCGTTTTGTACTCATTTTCGTACCTAGAATAATGAGAACAGTTTGTTATTGTTTTGTACTCATTTTCGTATCTAGAATAATGATAATAGTTTATTCTCGTTTTGTACTCATTTTTTCGTGTGGTCAAATTTTTTAGTGTGTGGTCAAATACGTGGTTAACAAGCGGTCAAACTTCTGATGCGCGGTCAAAAGATGATCAAAAGGTTAAATTTCAACATTTTTAAAATTGTTCTAGTTTTGTATATATTATGGATGTCCATACATTTTAGAAATTTGAATTTCATTTTAGAATATTTGAGATCAAATTCCTAAAAAACAGTTTATATATATTGGTATTTTGAAAAACAAAACACATAAAAGTGCGGAGAGAAAGAGAATTGGTGGGTGGACAGGTATGAGAGATGTAGTTCTATGACCTGGCTGTGAAGTGCACTACTCTGCATCATTGCAACAATTCAAAGAAACACCATTAATACCTCATATTAATGCTCCTGCTACACATCAACTAACATCATACACCTCCACCTGCTCATATTTACTTTGCCTCTTCCTCTTCACATATATAGACCCCTCTTCGCTTCTCTCAATCCAGCACCTTCAAAACTCCAACTTCACTCTTCATTCTTTTCTTCTGGAATTCCCCGGAAATGATGGAGAAACAACCTTCAATGTTCGTATGGCTTCTAGTCGCTGGGCTGCTTTCCCAGAACCTCATTGTCATCCCTGTAATGGCCACGACAACAAGTTTTGAAGATCAGAAGAACTATTACTCTCCAGACCCACATGGCTCTACACCCCCAAGAAGTCTCTCTCCTTCCTTGTGTGAGCGTCAAAATTGTGTGTGCACGTTTTAAATTGTTACGTAAATTTGAATCTTTATTTACACAAGAAATGGAAATCTTGTTTTTAACTACCAGTTTGGACTATATAAAAATTGGCAGGTAGTTCTCACCGGACTCCTTCCCATGGACACACGCCGTCGCATGGTAGCTACGGTGGTTCGCCACCGTCTCACTCCACTCCGTCATCCCCTTCAGGCGGCGGAGGATCGTACAATCCAACCCCATCAACTCCATCGACACCTTCAGGTGGAAACTGTGGGACCCCACCGGTGGACCCTACTCCCACAACCCCTACACCGTCAACTCCATCAAATCCTCCCTCAGGAGGTGGTGGTGGATACTATCCACCCACTCCATCCACCCCAACACCGACACCTGAGACTCCAACGACCCCGACACCTGAGACCCCAACGACACCAACACCTGTCACTCCCTCTCCACCAACTCCTTCTGCTCCCTCCCCTCCTTACACTCCTGATCCTAACTCTCCCTACTCATGCAAGTAAGCCTCCATTCCATAAAAATTTCTCTTTACACTATTCTCTATAGTCATTAATATTTTAGTTTCTTTTAATGAAAGATTCCACCGGGAGCTAAATTGTCGATTTTTAAGTTTTGGAGATGATTTTAGTCCCAAAAATTATAAGATTGATTTTTGACGCTTTTTTTTTTTGTATATATAAGTAGAAATAGTTTAATTAAGTGTAAATCCAAAAAATAGTAGATCAGTGTATCACAAAGGAAACTCACTACTCGAGGTGTTTGCGCGGTGCGTGCATATGACTCTTGAAAACATACATGAAAATCTTTGTTTTGTTTTTCTGCAGCTACTGGAGGACTCACCCAGGGCTAATATGGGGCCTGTTTGGGTGGTGGGGAACAACATTAGGAAGTGCATTTGGAGTGACCGCAATGCCTGGTTTGGGAACAAGCATGAGTTTGCAGCAAGCACTTTCAAACACACGTACTGATGGGTACGGCACACTGTACCGAGAAGGGACTGCTTCGTTGCTCAACTCCATGGTCAGCCACAAGTTTCCATACACAACAAGGGATGTTAGAGAGAGCTTCGTGAACGCGCTCGGATCCAACAAGGCTGCTGCTGCTCAGGGACATATCTTCAAGATGGCCAACGACGGCAAGCTTAAGACTAGAGCTTGATTTGATCAGAAACATTAAGATAAATTTGGTTTATTTTGTTAGATGTGTGGGCGGAATTTATGTTCTATCTGCTTTAATTTGTGCGTCCTGTTTTTAGATCTTAATTAATTTGGTACTTCAAGTATGCTAATGATATCGTTAAAGTTACTATATTTTTATTTATGATAGACAGATCTCTACGTGACATTTCTACTCTTTCGAATTAATGTTCCCTTCTTAATTGCTAATAAATTGGTCCTTATTTTGAATTCTGTGTCTACTCACGTTGAACTTCTATCTTGACAATTTATTTATGTGGTGGACAAAAATGTGCTCCAACAACATAATCAGATCGATCATTTAATTTACAGATTCATTTCTTTAAGTAATCCATCAATATTTAATCTTGGATTTAGCTGAATTTCTACCAGTTTATTAGATATTTACCGCTTCATTTAAAACTGGAACATGCAAACAATTACGAAAAAGAAGGCGTGGGTAGCGAATGAATAAAATGAAATACTCATGAACACATCCAGAGAGTGAGTTGGAAACATTGCAGTGGGATTAGGGCTAGTCACAAAATCCTGACAATATGTTTGGCCAACCCACAAAATCGCGTCGATGAATAAATGAAGAATTGAATGAGATTACTTGCAATGCAGTAAAGAATTGCAGGCAGAGGCAGACCCCTCTATAGATCCCATTAATATTACCTGGTAGAAACAGCTGTAGAAAATTTACTACACTCACCTAATCAAAACTTATCTCACCAGCACATAAATGAGAGTCCATGTATTTAATAATGTCATTATTCATATATATGTTAGAAAACTGCAGACATACGATCAATGAGCTTTTACTTGTAAGTTATTGGTACCGGAGCGTACTCCCATCCTAAAAAATCGTAAATTTAATTTCCCGTGATTAAAAAATTACTCTCGACTTATTAAAAAATAATAAAAAATACTCTAGATATGCGTTGTTCATATTTAATTCAGTACTCCTCAACATTTTCCTCGATGCTCCTTAAACAATGTTCACAAAAGATATATGTGTTCACTGAAACTCATCTATTGACTCCAACTATTTATGAATTCAGAACTTCAACAGTATGCTAAAAAAAAAGAACATATTCGTTTTCTTGTCTTGGGTATATGTGAAAAGTATTTAAGTCATAGACAACCACATGGGCGTTAACATGGTTTTTTTTTTCTCTTGTTTAATAATAGATCGATATCATTTACTTACAAAATGAAAGATTTTTTTTTTCAGAATACATATGTTTTATCTTTTCTTTCAACATCCATATATTTAGTTGCTCTTGTAAAATTGCGTCAATTTAATTGGGATTGACTGAATAAAAAACACCATTCTATTGCTGGTGTGGTCACACCGAAGTGTCAATCTCTATTAACCATTCTTAATCATGTTCGAGTTAATTTTGCAAAAAGATCTGCGGATTATATTACTCATTAGCTTGAGCAACTTATTCTATCACAAGTCTTCATGTAGGGGGGGGAAGACTTTGCCGAACCGCCTGATTATAGCTTAATTAAAGTGATTTAATTAAAGTGTGTCAATGTTGACGGTATGTAACTTACCTCGATTTAAGCAACCTAGCATTACTCCAAACAAAAAAGTAAAGAGAGGAAACTTGAGAAAAAAGATGTCACTCCTTTCAGTGGCTTATAAAAGCAGAAGATTCAAACAATCCCCATATTAAATGCACAGAACAACCATAGCTGTGAAACCCAATTCAAATTGGATGATAAAAGAAAACCCAAGTCAAATTTAACTGTCCTTTGGAAGTCCATTAACTTCTGTTGCAGTTCCACTCCAAGCAAACAACGTATGGGGGAGGAGACCGAAAAGAGATGGACAAGTACGAACAGTAGAATAAATGCATGCCAACCACACCAAAATATCGGAAGAGGAAGCAGCAGTACTGAAGCTATACAAATGATCGCAGCTTGTGCATCACATGCTTTCTTAATAAATTCTGAAATGAACATATGCATGACTATTATTCTACGGATGTGCTCAACTAATTGGCCTGTGGGGATATGGGTTCCCATAAAATTGGCCTTTGTACAGGCAGGTGATACAATTGATTACCATTCTAAATATTTCTAAGTATTACAATCACATATCTACATCTATTTTGCCCATCATTCCTGTTTTAGCTCAATCTACACACGTATTTAATCCTATCATATGTGGTTGTCTAACAACAAGTGTAGTGCTACTTGATAAAATTTGGTGAAAAGGAAAAAAATATGATGAGAACGAAGAGAAAAGTACACATTATATCGTTGTGTGTACATAAATTTACGCAATTGCACATATTTACGTTAGAATTTCAAATTTAAATATCAAGACAAGCCCATCATTTTCTCCAATCAAATGTTCGGATTTTGTCAACTATCAATCGTATTAACATGAAAATATTTGTTACCGAATCATTGGCAAGGGTATGAACACACGATGTGAATACAAATGTATATAAATACAAATTAAGCTATGATGATGGGATGATGATTGATTCTTCAAGAATGATGATAATTCAAGGTGAAGATTCTACAAGAATGGTTACAATCAATAAATTTATTCTCTAAGAATGAAATAATCTATCAAACATTTACTGATTCTCTACCCCATTTTTCAAACTCAATGTGGTTACGTGAAGAGTAACTTGAGTTTGCTAAGAACCGACCTAAGAATTGGACTTCCGTGAGCACATCAACAGTTTGTTTATGAGAAGATGCCAAAGTAATACAAATTTTATTAAGAATGAGCTAAACCTTTCAAAGGCATTAAACGAGTCTATTTATACAAAAGAAACCCTAACAAATAAAGAAATTGAAAGATATAATACTAATAAGAAAAGAAAAAATAGTCTTAAAAGTTGAAACTTGGGTCTGAAAGTATATGGTTTCAACCATGAAACTGTTGGATCCACTACACACTACAAGAAAAAAGCGCTTTTGTGACGGAAAAAATTCGTCGGAAAATCAAGGAATTCCTTCGCAAAGCGTTTTTGCAGCCCACTTTGGGTCGCAAAAACCTCATCGCAAGAGCATTTTTGCGACGACTAAAGTATTCGTCGCAAACTTCGGGACAAGTCAACAAGCCATGTTGCAACAAATTCGTCGCAAAAGTTGCTACCAATTGGTCGCAACTTTAAAACAAAGTCATCGCGATCCTTGGGCAATTTGCAACGAATTCGTCGCAATCATTGGCGTTGAATCCGTCGCAATTTCTGGGCACTGTTTTGCGACAGATTCGTTGCAATAAGAATTAGTTTTATTGATTTTATATTTTTTTGTATTTGTTTTTAATTAAAATTATTAAATTATTTAATAAAAGTGAAAAAACTAAATGAAAATATTTAACGTCCGAATTAATCCAAAAATATATTTAATATTTAAATATTAAAATACATTAAAAATATTTAATTTTTTAACTCTAAAATACAATAACTACATAAACCTATCTAGTTAGTCTTCTCGTCGGACTTTGATATGTGAGGTTGTGGTGACCCGAAGCGTGGATCGACTTGTAACACTTTTGTGCCATGATTTCGAATGGAATGAAGGATGTTGTACCACTTAATAGTCCGCTTTCTCAACATCTTCCAATTATGCTCGATCCTATCAAAAAATAATTAATAAATATGTATACATATTGAATTTATTTTCTACAAAGAATTTAGAGCACATAATCTAAAATTCCAAACACCTACAAGTAATAGGCAGTTAATATATAAGCAAGCAGAGCACATTTGTAGTTGAAGTCCAAATATCCAATCTCGCAAAAACTTCTTGTATCTAAATACCCAAATCCAATTCTTCTAAAATATTAAATCAACAAAACACTTATTATAAAGCAAATTTTTATTTTTCTAATCAAATATATAACTAGTATAATCATAAATTGTTTGCAATATATCATTAAGGCTGTGTTTTCAAATATATATCAACAATCAATCACTACATGGATCCCACGTATCTAAATTATGAATATACCTTTGTAAAAATAGAAATAAAGTGTTGTGGAAGATGATGACGCCCTAAACTTTGCAGTCTCCAAAGCTGCCGGGATTCACTGCAACAAGAGTCCACAACTCTCAATCAATAATTCCCACTTACAAATTTGTCTTCTTCAAAAAAAAAAACCCACACACCTTTATGTCTACACATACACATGATAACACAACTCTCAATCAATAAATCCCACTCACAAATTTGTCTTCTTCACAAAAAAAACCACAAACGAATAAAAGCTACAACACAGGTTTAAGGATTCAAACTAAAAGAGCACTAACCTCATCAGTGTCTTCGGTAATTGTCCAAGCAAACTTGGTCATTGGATGTTTAGCGTACAAAGGTCTCTTCAGCTTATCAAGCGCTGCAAAATTGTTTCCAGTACACCTCAATTAGAGAGAGAATACGAAATTTTATGGTTAAGACTTCAACCATATAACTAGAAAACTTTGAAACACTATTTTTGCAGTGACCTAATCAGACAATTTGGTATTTAGAACTCTCCATACAAATTCCAAATACAATCTATGACAAATTTCAGTTCCACCCTTTAGTACATACTTAAATCCCATGATAGAGCTTAAATAAATAATAATGACCAACTAGTTAGTAAAATAAATTTGAATAAGCTAAGATATATAATTCAAACTATAGAATCTAAAAAATTACTCACTATTCGTGAACATAAATGCATGGAAGCAAATAAAATGAAGAGACCATAAATACCAATCACAAAGAGATAGCACAATATGACTTTCTTTAACAAAAGTAAAATATTTTATTATTGTCTACACTCTAAACAGCACAAAGCATTCTTTTGGTTAAAAATCACAAAATAAAAGAACCGAGAAGATAAAAGTCAACCTACAAATTCACTACTGACACTTTTTAAACATGAAGAATGGCAGAAGAACAGGGTGACATTTTACTCATTTAACTAAAATCTGTTGATATGCAAACATAAAACACGTGCATAAAATGAATAAACATATTGAAGAGGTAAATAAACCAAAAAGTAAGAAGATTTCATACCATGCTCAGCTTCTGGAACACTGA
>CAODLS013499072.1:0-24229 GCA_948243855.1 Flueggea neowawraea | reverse complement strand
AAGGCATTGCCGAATTTGTGAGCATCACAATTCAAAGAGAGAAAAATAATTTTGTGAGTTTTAGAATAGTGATTCTAAAAGGGTGCTAGTACACCGTGATCATTCCAAGGTAAGTTCGTTCGTGTGGATACCTGTAGCCACGTTTGCGCAAAAGCAACGTGATTTCTCAAAGGTGATTTGAGTTTTGGTGCAAAGAGCTACACCAACGTTTCATACAACCGATCGATCGTGCCTTGGTGAAAGGTGAATCTTCCAACCTTAATTATATATGTTGATATGCATGGGTCCTTGGGGGAATTCAAGACATTAATTTTTGTTATATCCGCTGTCATGAATGTATATGAATGTCATATTTTAGCCGCGAATTCCAACATCCAAGAGGGGGGTGAATGGGAAATTTAAAGAGTTTGAAAACTTTGTTGAAGATCTTTTGCAATTAAAACAACTAACAAAGTAAATGCAAAAGCTAAACAAAACCAATTCAGAAACAACAATAAGAATCAAATGCAAATGAAAAGTAAAGTAAAGAGAGTAAGGGAGAGAAGAGTGAAACAATAATAGCAAATTATAGCAAATGACTCTCTTTTTTCTTTCTTCTCTGGGACGTCTATTTATAGCCACTATTAGAAAGTTGGAAGCCTTGAAGTAGCCATTGTGAGAGAATAGGGAATTCCAAATTAATTGACGTCACCTTACACTACACACGTTCTACACCATCTATGTGTGTTCTACAGTTCTACACGCCTTGCATGAACCTCAGTAACTACTGTCTTGAAAGGATTGGCTTCTACGTGCATTATACCTATTCTACGTGCGTAGTGACTTGATGTACGTGGGTTGTATTGTATACTGTGTGCCTTGGCCTCAACTTCTAGAATATGCAAGTTTTTCCCAGTGCTCATCTACGTGCGTAGACAGTTCTATTCAGGATTTTACCGTTGATTCTTCATGTGATTGTGCCAGTTATGTTAGAGAATATTCAAATTCAAATTTTGAGGAGCGTCTTGGCTTTGTCATCATCTGGACCACGTCTACGCGCGTTGCATCTCATTTAACATACGTAGTATGACCCATTAAAAAATACACCTTTAATCATCGATGTTACTTCTTCACCTTCTACTCGCCATGGTCATTTGAGAAAACTTCTGATAGATCAAGACCATGTCTACATGAATTACACTTTCTTCTACGTGCGTAGATGTCCACCTAATGCTCACTTCCTTTTGGAATGAGTGACCTACTGGCGCTGCATGCTCTGTAGCACGCCTTAATGCCATTTCTTACACGATCTACGTATGTTGAATCAGGATAACGTGCTTTGCATCCATATGTCTGCAAGTCTGCAACTTATTACATATTTCATGGATGTTTTGGAATCATCATCATCAAAACTGAACTCAACATAAAGGCCTACCTAAGATCAATAAATCAAAATTTGGTTCACCTTTTTCCTCCATATCAAGAACATAAAAATCTGTAGGAAACACCAAATCATTCACTTGGAATAGCACGTCCTCAATAAGACCATAAAGAAAAATACTAGATCTATCAATAAGAGTGAATATCACATCATTATGTTTTAAAGGAAATAACATTCAAAAAATAATAAATAGACAATGACATAGCATTTATGGATGCACCTAAGTCACATATGGCCTGCTTAAAATGAACATTTCCAATTTTGCAAGGTATAGAGAACATATGTGGGTCCTTTTATTTGATGGACATTTTCTTTCGAAGTACTGTTGAAACCATTTCACCCATGGGAATTCGTTAATTCCCCCACATTCTGCTGCTTATGCTTGTGCACAACTCTTTCAAGAACTTGCAATATCTAGGCACTTCTTAATTGTTGTAAGTAGTGGAATATTTATCTAAACCTTCTTTAGTGTTCCTAACACTTCTTGATCATCTAAATATTTCTTTTTCTTTATTAATCTGTGTAGAAAAGGTGGCATTTTAGGATTCACAACAACTGGTGTGTTTTTGGAGGTAGTGACATTTTTTCAGCACATGGGATTTCCTTCCCACTTCGAAGGTTGATGGCACTAACAATATGCCTTGGGTTTACCTCAGGCTGGGAGGGCAATTTTCCTTTATTTTCTAGTTTGTTAACAAAGGTGGTTAACTTGATAATTTGATCTTTCAACTCAAAAATTCTTGCCTCAGTTTGATCTTGAAAGTGCTGGGTGGATACTGTAAGCTGTTGTGTAAACAAAGCCAAGGATTGTACAAGTTACTTTAACTATTGTGACTTATTAGGCCGTGTCATATACTGTTGCTGAAAGAAATTATGAGCCGAATTGTTGTTATTACCATACCTCCAATTTGTATGATCCCTTCATCCTGGATTATATGTATTGGAGTATGGGTCATACGTCTTTCAATTATTCTGCACATAATCTCCATTGCATTTACTTCAGCAACTTCATCCTCTTGTAATGACGAGCACACATCAGTTGGATGTGCTTACACACCATATATCCCACACACTTGTGCCTTAACATTTGAGCCAATTTCTCTTGCCCAATAGCCAATTTATTCACCACAGCTATAGTTTGTTGCAACATAGAAGACATATCATCAAACTTTGAATCAGAAAGTTTAAGGCTTACCTCATTGACAATCCTAGTAGAGGATTCTCCTTTGGAACTGAATTGCTGTGAATTTGTAGCCATGACTAAAATTAATTCTCAAATCTCCCTAGGTGTCTTACTAATGATCGCCTAACCACATGCTGCATCTAGCATCCTGCGTTCTAAAGGAATAAGATCATCATAAAAATATTGGATTATGAGTTGTTCAGAAATCCAGTGTTGTGGGAAACTTGCACAAAGTCATTTGAATCTCTCCCAGTACTCATATTGTTAGTTTTAGTGCCCTAGTTCAATCATTAATATACATTGTCATTGTATTTACTCTTTAATAAAGAGGCATTCCATTTCATATCTATGAAATATTATATTGTTTATGACAATAAAACTTCCTTGAATAGTTTATTCTTCCTTATGTCATCGCTCGTGATTTGATAGTAAAACCGTAAGATAAAAAGAATACTATAACAAAAGTCCCTAATCGATTGTTATCATGGGAATGATGACAAGCTAAGGTTAGTATGTTGCTAACAGGATAATCAGTTTTATTGATTATGGGTATGATATATCATTTAGAACATAGATAAATGTTAGGAAACATGTATTGGACTGGCCTGTAATGAAAGTACTTCATGGATCAATGTCACAAGTAGCTTTCATACAGTGGTGATGTTTGAGCCCTCTGACTGAAACTCACTATCGACTCCTAGATGAGGAATCACATGTTTTGACTTAGTTAAACGTTATCTATAACAGGGTAACAATAAAGGCTATGATTTGATATGCCATGAATCTTGTAAAGAAGTGATGGTGAGAGTGGTGGATTTTTTCCTTTTATAAAGAGTGATATCTTTAGGTCACTTGATGAGTAGGATTGATGGAATGTATGCATACTCAAATGAATTGATAAAATGGTTTATCAATGTCATTTGTATATCAATCTACTTGAGATCAAGCAACGCATTAAGTCTATAAGGTTGACATGCGACCATGTCTTATGCTTAATATAGATATCGTAAGATAAAAGGACTAAATATCAAACTGTGAAAGATTAACTCGGATCACCGACTCCACTTGATTTTGGGTTGCCATAATGCATTACTAGATACCACTTATGGACTTTAGGCTCAAGTGCTTAAGATGAGACCCATTGCCAATTTCGAGTGGGCCTACTGGGTCACACACAAGAATGATTTGGATTGGTTTACAAATATTATGTGCCATGGTAATTAAATTATTAGTATGCTTAATTTGATTAATCATTAATAGTTTAGGGTTTTATGATTTAGATCATAAATATAATATGAGATATTATCCATTAATGTAATGGGCTTTAATATTAATTACTTCTTATAATGTTTTGGGCATAAATTATATGTGTGACATAATTTGGGCCCATGTAGATTAATTAAGGAGTGGTTTACTTAGTGATAATGTATCATGTTATTAAAAACTCAATAACATTAATAAACCATAATGTGAAATTTGGCCATACTCCAATTTTTTAGGAGATTTTATTCTTGTATGATAAGGAGGAGGAAACCCTATAAGGGACATAGGAAATTTGGCACACACTCCAAATTAGGGTTGGTGGCTGAATTTCCCCCTCCTATTTTTTAGGAGTGTAGGCCGAATCCTTGTGTGACAAGGAAAGGGATTTTGGCTCCCAATTTGAGAAGGAATTCAGCACACACCCTTCTTGTGTTGGTGTGGCCGAATTCTTCTTGAACAAGGAAGGGTTTTGGCCAACCCTATGCACCTATTTAGGTTTCCACATATGCCTATAAATAGGAGCGAACCATAGTCTTGTTTCTCATGACAATGGCTTGGCCAAATTTGTGAGTGTCACAAACAAAAAGAGAAAATTATTTGTGAGAATTATAATAATAATTCTATATGCTAGTACATATCATCCATCCAAAGGAGTTCATTTGCGTGGATAACATTGGTCACGTTTGCGCAAAGGCAATGTGGTTGATAGGGTTTCGAGTTTATACTAAAAGCTACATCAACACTCCATTCAATCATTCAATCGAGCTTTGGTTTTAAGGTAAAACCCTAACCCTAATAGTGCATGTTGATGTGCATGGATCCTTGGGGAATTCTAGGATAATTTTTTTTTATTTTCGTTGTGTTATCCTTTATATGAATGTCATATTTAGTTATGAATTCCAACATATTTTTCATAACTTTTAAACCACATTTCATGCATTTTCATTCGCCCTACACAAAACACGAAAAATGTATAAATTTATGGATAATTAAGTACACTTATTGTCAAAATGATATCTACTTATGCTTGAACTAGTGCGTAAATTTATCATAAATCATCTTCCCCTTGATGGAGGAAACATAATAAGCTCGAGCTTTTTGCTGATCTCCTCGAACTTACTGCACTCCTTATGAAGTAGGAAATTTATCAATAGATAAGTCGGTGAGATCACCGCCCTCATGTCATAAAGCAATGGTCTCCCCAATATTACGTTATAGGTTGTAGATACTGACTTCACTGCCATGAAGGTGGTCGTCCTTGCCACAGTCGGTCACTTTCCAACATGATCGTTAGTTTCACCGACCACATCACCGATACGGTTTTACCACTAAAGCTGTAAAGTGGCATTTTAACCTCTCTCAATGTGTCTGCAGTAAGATTCATTTTTTGGAAGCAATTCCAACAGATCAGGTTGACAAAGGTCCCATTATCAACTAGAATCCTCTCTATCGGGTGCTTGGCAATGACAACCAATATTACCAACAGATCATCGTAAAGAAGCATTATGTAATACCCTGTCGAATTCTGATAGGCTCTCAGTAGCTTTCAGTTCAGTCTTATTCTAATCTAAGTTGTGGGAGTGTTGAGTGAGTGATTAATGGTTTCAAGAAGAATCACTCTAGTAAGCATTAGGGTGTTACTCGAGTGAGATGAACCATAGATTACTCGAGTAAGTCATTCGGCGTTAATGGAGTGAAACGAGGCATGTATTACTCGAGTAAGCCGTGTTTCATGATGAACATCTAGGTAAATATTACTCGAGCAAGAAAGTGTGTTACTCGAGTAAGGAGTTATCTCACTCGATTGAGCAATGCCAATTTTGCAGAAACGACGTCGTCTTGTGTAGGAGTCTATATATACCCCCACCCGAATCACTCTTTCATTTCTCATTTCTCACCCTCACTCTCTCATTTTTCACTCAAGTCACTCTCATACTATCTAGAAATTATTTTCAGTGGTAGCCCATCCATCCTAGTTGTCTATTGAGGTAAGATTACACTTCTACACCTCTTTTTTCATCATTTATGCAAGGTTGTTCATATTAGAGTTTTGCATAACATGTTCATAAGGTTAGATTCGTGATGCTTTCGTTGGAATGATTGTTAGAGGTTGTTAAATCATGCCATTGGGAGTCTAGAAACACCTAGATTAAGCTTGGAATCATGAGAATCAAGGATGTTCATAAATGAGTTTGAATAAATTCGGATTTGAGCGTTTTTGGATGATTACAAGTTTTTGTGTTGAATTTGATCATAGATTCATTTCTAGGGGGTTGATTAGAGGTAATGTGGGTGATTGATAATAATTTGTATCGGTTAAATAAATGTTAGACTAATTCTAAAAATTCTGCATGTTGGTTGCTACTCGAGTAAGCCATGGTTCAAGGGGACAAAGTCGTAATTTTTCGTATTTTGCGATTTTTGAGTTAGGGGTCTAATTTGACAATTTTGACTTTTTGGAGGATTAGTTGGTAATTAGAGGATATTTTAAAGACTATTTTGTAATTTTTCATATCTCGGGGACTAGAATGTAATTTTACATGGGTCGAGGGACCTAACTATAATTTTGTGTAGATTTTGAATCTTGGGTCGAGAGTGATAGATTTTCATCTGAAGTAGATTTTTGATTTTTTTTAAGGTCGGCATCTGCATTTGTATATCACACATTTGGTATTGCCACAGTACCACATTTTGATATCTGTTTTGTCTGTAATATTTTCAGCTTCTTGTTACTATCAGCACGACTAGCCACCTATTGAGGCTTGACTGAAGTGTCAGCTTTGGACATCAGGTGAGTGAAATGGCAGTTTCAGACACATATGTTGTGTCTTCAAACTTTATATAGTTTTTAATGTGTTTGGATATATTCTGTAATCTCACTAATAATTATTTGGCTAATTAATAATCAAACTTATGTGATTATCAATGACCAACGTCCTGTTCTGATATATATATATATATTATTTTGTAAAATATTGGAAACATGATCTGCATAATTATTTGTTAATATTATTCGTCTATAATATTCTGATATGAGACACCTAGCAACGGGGTACACAGCCTTTGGAATATCAATGCTCTGGTGAGACCCTAGTTACCTAGGTAAAGGGGTAACCATGTATCTAGCCAAATACATGCTTTATTCTGTCTTGTGACAGAGTCCACATTATTATTCTATTTGTTTTGGTTTCATATTCCGACTCTGATATATTTACACACACACACACACATATATATGTATACATACATACATGCATACATACATACATACATACATATATATATACATATATATGTATATACTCTGATACTATCTGACTGTATGATATCTGCTCTGGATGTGAATATTTTAGAAAAAACATTTTATAAAATCTACTAAGTATGTAATGTGCATACTATATTATATTGGTATATATACGTGTGCGATATTTTGAACGGTTTCAAAACGGTCTTTGTGAGGCACGTATGAGGCAATCTGGAGTGTTGTTTCCTCATTGGATTCTGACCCCCTTTCCTTTCTTGTCTATCTCCTTTACTTATCTTTCAGGTAGATTTTGACGCTTAGTAATTGTCCAACACTTAGATACCAGTGAGGTATCCTTGTCATTAGTGAGTTCCCCTTCGTTCAGACACTACTTTTGTTTCTGTATTAGAGTTCCACATCAAGTTGTTGTTGGGTTACTAGAACTATTTTGTATTTTGGATAGTGATTTTTCTTATAACATTTTTATATTTATTTTGATATTATTTTGTTATTCTCATATTATTTTCTTATATAAACGTTTTATCTTCATTAAAAGTTTTGATAAGCGAATATTTTGGGTAGAATGTCTATATCTCCGAGGCTTGTGCAAGAAGGGTCGGGTCTTCGGTTTGGTTCTTCTTGTACGTCAGTCATGGTTCGAAAATGGGTTGTAACACATGATATCTCCCATATCCGCTTCACTAGAAATGATGGGCTCTTTCCCATTTCCTGAATGCGCTAAGGCATTAACTTGGTATACTTGGCGAGCATACGCCTTCCTTGATGAGGATGCGCTTCCTAACATCATCTCTTCTCCCGAGATCATGTTGATGGCTGGGTGTGCAGCCTGATTATCAAATGGAGGTGCTTTCCCATTTTGTTGCCCTCATCTATTTTCTTGGGGTCATTCCCTCTGGCCTCTTCGCTAGTCATTTATGCCCTGTCGCCAATCTTTGCCTTAACGGTTGTCATATCTTCTCTCCTCGCGGGTGTAGTTTGGCATATCCCCTCTCCAAGCATCTACACAGACGAATTGATTTAACTTCTCGTCTTGAACCAATGCTTTAATATGGTTCATCAATCCCTACACTTCTCTGTGGAATGCCCACTTACATCATGGTACCTGCAGTAGGCGTCCACGTTGCTTACCAAAGGCTTGCCAATTTTAAGGGAAAGGTGATGAGTCCATAACCCTCTATCACTGCCAAGGTCATTGACCTTGACTCAGTCAATGGCGTGTAATTCTCGAAGCAGGGACTAAAATGTCTATCGAGTTTTTCTAATTCTCCTTCTTCCTACTCGGCTCCTCCTAAGCCTCTCTCTCCTTCCTCTTCTTCTCTTTGTCTTCCTTAATTCCCACAATCTTCATGACCTCAACCTATAAGATATACTTCTTGGCTCGAACAAAGATATTGGCCAAAGTCTTTGGTTGGTCTAGGGATAACGACTCCTGGAGTTGGATCGATCATGTCCCTTACAGCATCGCAGCCACCGCCACTCCAGGTTATAAATCATGGAATTCAAGAGTGGCATTCTTGAATTTGTCCACATATTATCGTAGAGTCTCCTTCTCACTCTGCCTTACGCTCAACAAGTATGTGGCGTCCTTCTTTTGCTTATTGTTTATGATGAAGGTATTGATGAACTCCTTCCTCAACTGGTCGAAAAAAGAAAGCGAAGCTTCCTTCAGTCCATTGAACCATGAATGAGCATGGTCCTTCAGTGTTATTAAGAACACATAAAACATGATGACATCCTCTCATCCATAAAGCATCATGATGGCCTCATAGTTTTGGATGTGCTCATGGAAGTCCATTTTTCCTGAGAAATTTGGCAGCAATGGCCTCTTGAATTTTGGAAGAAGTGGTTTTCCCATAATCTCCTTGATGAACGGAGCTTTTGCTCTCTGTTGCTTTTCCTCTGCAGTAACTAACTTCTTCTGCTCAAGAACTTTCTTGATCATCTTTTTCATGTTCACTGCCTCCCGAACATTCATCGAATACTAGGGTTCCATATCAACCTTCTTCAGAGGAACCATAGATTTCCCCTACAGGTGCTCTCCACCACCTCAAGATAGTTATCCATTCCAGCCTCGATTCGGGCTTCAGGAATAGGAACGTCAAAACAATCTTGAGGAGGTGGGAGATTTGGTTATTCAGGAACTTAAAAAGGTTGATGGTGACTTTCTTGAGGAACATCACTCCTTTCTACTGTTGGAGAATTTTTGGTCTATGCTTTTGATAGCGAAATCAACTTCAAATGAAAGAGAGAAATGAACACTAAGAATTTAGAGTGGTCCGACCAACTCGATGCCTACATCCACTACCTAAGTCTCACCACCTAGGATTTCCACTGTAACGGTGATTGATTACGACTCAATTCAACAAAGCCAATACACAAGATTGATTCAGGCTCAACACCTCCAAGGCCTACACAATGTTGTTTCCTTAGGTTCACAACAAACCTCTACAATGTTATTTTCTATAGGCTTACAACAAACATTTCTCACACTCTCAAAGTGTATACAAAGTATTTAAAAATAATGAAGCTCTATGCTAAAGTTGAATATATGAGATTGATGCTTAAACTTTGATCTCTAGCTTGATTTGGTGTTTTTCTTGGTTGGAATTGATAAGAGTTTTGGTACAATGAGTTCTAATGTTGTTCCATATGTTCTTGATCTTCCCTTAATGTATTTATAACTATTTCATGCGATATGACCGTTGCTTTTGAAGAATATGATCATTGGAGTGCATTTATAGCCGTTGCAGCTTTCTGCGTCAAGCCTCACGTACATTACATGCAAACCCTTCAGCTTACATACGTGTGTTGTTCATCTCACGTATGTTGATCAAGTTTGTATATGATTGACGTACGTCAAATACCATCTTACGTACGTTAGCTTGCCCTTTCGTCATTTAAGTAGCTTTTGTCTGCCATCAAACCATCAAATACCATCTTACGTATGTGACCTTAATCCTTGCATACATGTACCGTTGTTGACGTACGTGAACATTTACATGGCATACGTTAAGCACCTGCAGTGGCTTATTTCACAATTCAGAGCTTTCAAACGTGTTTCTCTTCAAGTCAAACGTTTTGCTCATTATCAAAACATAAAAAGAACTTAATCTTGATCACTCATAATCCAACATCTACTACTCCTCCACTTTGGACACTTCGGGCGTAAGTGTGCAAGGTGGGTGGAAGTTGTACCTGAGGAAGGAACTACTGAAGCAAGGCTGCCATCTCACCCAAGGCTTTTAGATTTCCCTTATTTTGTTTCCTAAGCGCTTCATAGTCAGCGAGTGGAACGGTTGGGACAGCATTTCCCGAAGCTATTGCTCCAACACTAACTCTCCTTACATCCTCATTAGGATGTTCGGCTTGGTTTGAAGGTATTTGCACCATGCCGAATGAGTAGGTGGTTGTTGGTGAACCTTTTCTCGAACATCTAAGAACAAGGCTTTTCATTCAAGTGTTCCCATAGAAGGCGCCAATTGTTGTTGCGTTGAAAAATGAACAAAAATAATGATAAGAACTCGAACACTGATGAACCGTGAACGTCAACTTAAAACCTGAAAGCATAAAACACGATGAGGATGGGTTGATCCCTGAGAGAATCTTCGAAGCTCAAGTCAATAGTGATTTTAGAGTATCTGTGTGTTTAACAAGTAAAACGTACCTCCATAGGTTGTCTTTGTAGTCTATTTATAGGTGGCAAATTGATGAACAATTATAAATCTTCTATAACGTTTGTCTTAATGAAAATTGTAACGCTTCCATTACATTCTTAAGCTCATCAAATGGGTTTATTTCTCATGTTATGTTAGCTCCTAATAATAGCTCATCCATTTCTAACTCAATTCGAATCATCCTAAACTAGTCCAACTTATTCTAAACCAACTCAAACCATTTTAGATAATGGGTTATTACAAATGTTCACACTCTTAAGTGCATCACTTAAAAAAAAATTGAAGATACAATTATTATCAAATTTTCTAGGCATGGATCCTCAAATATCTTTACATGTCTGAATTTGCATTTTGTGTACAATATGCAAAATAAAAAGGGTTGTTAAACATTTGTTCTAGCCTGATGTTGTATATAAGTAGGAATATAATAGGAGGCATTTCAAAAGTTAGGGACTGAATAGGAGATTACGGTATAACTTAGGGACGCAATAATAATTATCCCAAATAAAAAATTTTAAAAAATAATGTTATGTTTGACTTTTGCAAGAGAATAAAATAAATGAGATATCTGTAAAAAAAACAAAAAAAAACTCCTACACACATTGGTTAACACAAAATGTATTAATTACAATAGCCACATACTCCCATTCTAGCTCAACAGTTGCGACAACTCCCAATGGAAAAATACACAATTATTATTAAAATAGATACCATAAATCAAAATTACCAAAACAGGAAACTTGTTTCTCAAAATAGAAACACGAAGGAAGTAAAACTCAAATTTGCCACATCTATAAATAAGGTAAAAACACGCTAGAAAGTACGATTCAAATCAAAATCCAATTCCCAAAATAGATTTGCTTCCTAAAAAGCTCCAGCAATCGCAATCTTAATCAACAGAAGATCTCCATCGCAAAAACCAATCTTGATCAAGCTTATCTGCAAAACAGTTCAGATCTGATAAGGTACTATAAGGACCTCGAAAATCAATTCACAACGGATCTCAATCCAGTTTTTTTTTTATAAAACAACTCCCAAACAGTTCGATTTCTATAGAAAATATGAAGAATCGTAGATCACGAGCGAAGCAATTGTTAAACAAAGATTCATTCCATCTACATCAGAACTGAATCTATGCAAACAAAGGTACGAGCAGAACATTTTACTTTTTAGAATGATTTAGAGTTCACATAAAAAAAATACAAATATTCACACACAACACAATATTGTCCTGCTTCGATGAATACTTAGAACAAAAATATAATAGTAATGAACATAAAACATAAAAGGTGAAAAAATAGATTCACAACAGCTCACAAAAATGGAGGCAACCAACAGTTCAAAGATACTACATACATTGATAAGCACAACTATTCACAAAACATAATAGGTGTAAAACTAGGTTCACAACAGTTCACAAAAAAAGAAGCAACAAAACACAATTCCTGCAAAATATGGAAAACACTTCCACGCTCGATTACACAACATAGAAATAATTATTAGTAGTTCATAATAGTTCACAAATAGTTCACAAAAAGCACACAACATACATCAATCCTCCGATATAAGGAGAACACTCCAACACAGAGATACACATTAAGGGAAAAAAGTTCATTCGAGTTCACATTTGTTCACTACAACACATACCCAACACAGATTCATGTCTACATAAGTTCATAAAGGTTCACAGTTTATATACTATTGTTAATAAAATATTTTCCACTCTTTTTATTGTTTGAATAATGTTTTTATGATCCAAATCACATAACCTCAAATGGATTACATTCAAGTTATCCTTCAATACAATGAAGTATGGAATGCCAATGGAAACTTCAAGAACTACAAAGTCTCTGGAATCCTATTACCTTGCATAGGAAATTATGAGAAACTGTGTGAAATAATATCACAGAATCTGAACTTGAATATAATCTACACAACCTTCAGCATCATGTATAAAATTCAGGAAGATTATCAGCCATTCAACATTGACAATGACTTCAATTTGGCCTTTTACATAAAGATAAAAAGAAAAGAGACAAACGTCATGAGGTATCCTCTACGCTTGACAATTATTGCAAAGGACCACCTACCCATCCAACCAGTAGACAACAACAACGAGATATTACCACAAGCATATCTGATTTTAACTCCTTTTTAGTTCACAACCATTCACAATAGTTCATAACCTCATCATTTTGAACTTTGTAACAAAGCTGTAAACTGTTTCACAATAGTTAACACTAGTTCAAATGTGTTCACATCATTATGTAATATCAGTTACTAAACATCTTTTTAAAATATTTTAGGTCATTCCTTTATGTATTGTTTGCTCTCTATGCATCAACAAAGGGTGGGAACATTGCATACCATAAGTTGTGGTTGATGGTGCTTTTTTAAAAGCTGCATATATAGGGACATTGATATCATATTGCACATACAATGGAGTGGGGAAAATTCTACCATAAGAGTTCGCTGTTGTGGATTCAGAAAACAACGACTCATACGAATGGTTTTCCAATGTTTCAAAGAAGCTTTTGGTTACAGAGAAGGTATGTGCATTATATCCGACAAAAATGGCAGCATTACATTTGGAGCTGAGAAATTTTATCCAGAGGTTGAACACTACTTTAGCTTCTACCACATACTCAATAACATGAAAATGAAGTTCAGAGCTGAGAAAAAAAAATGTTTTTTGGAGCAGCAAATGCTTACACTAACAAGCAATTCAAATAGAAAATGCGAGAATTGGACCAAATGAATGTTCCAGTTGGTTTATATCTCAAAGAGGTTGGTTATGAAAGGAGGGCAAGAATTCATGCAAAAGAATACAGAAGGCAAACAATGACATCAAATATAGCATAATCCTTAAATTCAAGAAACAACAAAGTACGGGAACTACCAGTGGTTGCACTACTAGAAGCATTGAGAAGCCCATGCCAAGGGTGGAGCCACAATATGAATACAATTGGACTTTATACAGTAACAAAGCTAACTCAAAAACACCACAAAATCTTACTCAGGAGAATGATTGAATCCAAAAAATTGACAGTAAGCTCATTTCCCTTTTTTATATCCAATATGTTTTTTTACTTTAAGTTCCCAAATGTTCACAATAGTTCACAAACTGTACACAAAAATTCCTAAAAGATCACAACGTGTACAATATTGATTTTGCAAGTCAACCCAGCGTTTGACATGGCATATGAGGTCATCAATGAGGACAAAAAATTCACTGTCAACATGAAGGACAAACATGTACATGCAAAATCTTCCAAGCAGATGAACTACCATACAAGCATATTGTTGCTGTCATAAACAAAAAGCTTTTGGATCCCTACTAGTTCTGTCCATATTACTACAAGAATGATACATTGAAAGCAACATATGCAATAGTTATATATCCCATTTCATTGGAGGATCGGATTGGAATACCAGAAGATGTATTGGAAGAAGTTGTGGGCAAACCAATTGGAAAGCCAAAGACAGGAAAATCAAGGAAGAGAAGGATAAGATCAATGTTGGGGAAAATAAAGGAAAACCATTGTGGAAGATGCAGTAAAACAGAACACAACCGCATATCATGTACAAACAAGCCAACGAAAGATATATGATCATCTGAGACATGTCATTCAATTCTGCAACACAATTATTTTAATAGAATTATTCTTCAATTATTCTAGAAAATGATTGCTTGAAATAAAAACTTTGGCAGTGATTTTCTTCTGTTGCCATCCTTAATATCTAAACTGCCCATTAGTTCACAAAAATCGCACAACTTTGATCAAACTTTTAAACTGAGGAAAAGACACCAACATACAGACAAATGTTACAAAAAAAGAGTTCATAGTAGTGAAAAATGATTGGTTGAAATAGAAAGCATTCACAAAATGTACATTAAAAATTCCCAAACGCTAACAAACATTCATAAGCGTTCTCAAACGTTCACACACTTGTGCGTAAAAGATTAATGAATTAGCAAGCATTAGAATTTCAAAAATAGAATTCATATATAAAAATATTGAAGTTCATAAATGTTTACAAAAGTGTGCAATGTTCAATTTGCAAGTAAATCCAGCAATGTTCAATTTGCACATAAATCTAGCAGTGTTCAAAATGTATGACTACATGAAAAAAAAACCTATGTTCAGTCCTTTTTTGCAAACTGAATGCCAAACTTATGTTCCTCAGATTCAGGATCGCTAGCATAACCATCATCTTGCTTCATCCTTCTGTAATGAAACAAAAGGCAACCAAGGCGTTGACGATATACTTCAACAGTAAAAGTATTAGGAAAGTCCTTCAAAAAAGCAAAGTACTCTGCAAAAGACAGAGTAAATGCACCACAATCTCTGCATTGGGAAAAAATCTCTTTAGTTAAACAAAACACAAAAATTCAACTAAAAAAATAAACTTAAGAAGATTAACAACAAACCTCAATTCTTGCTCTAGTAGACCATTAATAAATGTTATTGGAAGAGGATCAAGTATACGAACCTTTGCAAGCTTACCTCGGTATTTCTTCGAACGCCACAGACCTGCAATCTCAAAGAAATATGGTAGAAGGACAGCATGTCGTTGTAAACTTATAACACAACAAATGCGCCATCCCTGCATTGCGTATGGAATCATAAACAGAAAGACCTCTACGCTTAAAATCAAGACATACCAGTATCCGAAGAAAGAACCAAAAGAAAAACAAAAGTACATGCAAAAACAAAACACAAAAGAAACTAATCTCTGAAACGCGTAGCTTCTTCTTCGTCGTCGAAACAGGAGACTCCGACAAAGTATATCTTTTCCCCTTTATAGGCACTTTTGACAGCGGAGGATCCTTCATTGACTTCATCGCTTACATCGACTTAGTCTTGGAATCCATACCAGAAAATCCCTTCTCCATCACTGAAAAATCGAAAAAAAAAACAATAAAGAAGTAAGAAAAACAAAGAGAAAACAAATAATATAACCTACATAGCATTATACTAACCTTAAAAAAACCTACATGAAAAACACAACAGAGAAGAAATATAAAAAGAACAATCACTTATAACTAATTAAAAACTGTTACAGATAAACAGGAAAATGTGCAATCGACTTCGGAGAATGTGGACACACTAAAGAAACTGCAAAATAAACGACAGAGTGAGATCGAAGCTGCCGCCAAAGAAAGAGGAAAAGAAACTTACAGAGAAAGCTTAAATGACAGAGCAAAATGATAGAAAAATTAAATTTTGGGCGGTTTATTTATGTGACAAAATTAAAACTTAGTTTCAGATATGTTGTATTTTTTAAAAGCAAACGTAAGATCTATCGTTTTTTAAAGGACTGAAAAATGACCTTCTATTTTTGTAATGTATGGCTTAAAAATTGACAGTCCACATAATTAGCACAAAAGTAAAAGGGGCCTAGATGTATAGAAGGCCCACGAAGAGTTGGATAGAAAATACTACAACAAGGCTTGAGCATTTGCAAAGTTTGTAGTATGCTCCCCAAATATTACGGTAATTTTGAAAAAGTATTTCTTCAGGAATGTTCACTAGGAAATGAAGCTAGCAACTAAGAAAGGATTATACTCTTATCTTAGGAAAATCCGAAGAAAAGAGTGGGGAGCAATTGATGGAGCCTAGCTAATAAAACTGCCAGTTATTCCTCAAGACATAACGGAAAAAGTTATTCCTACCATCAATAGAGGGCGTTACAAGAGGTTAATGCTCTCTTATTAACCGTTGTCCTATAAATAGCATTTAGGGACAACTTGTTGAGGTACATTCTACTAGACATTTATACCGATACTCTGCAGAAATCAATACTAAAATGAGCGTCAGAGATTCCCTCGGGGAGCCATCCGATCTCATCGTGTTTTGTGCTTTCAGGTTACGATGTGACATTCACGATTCCCAAGTGTTCTTGTTCTCTTATTATTGTTTTTCTTTTTACGAGGCAACAATAGCTTGAAACATATATGAGAGTGTTGCTAAATTTTCACCCCAATTTTAGGAATTTTTAGGAAAAGAACTTTACTTATCAAAGAAAAAAAACTTTTAAAAATGTTAAAAGAACCTACCAATATTGCTTAAAACCTCTCAACTGTGGTATTGAGACAGAAGTGTTGTCGATGGTGAAAATCATCCGCTATGATGTGTAAATAGAAGCGTGCCAAGTCGAAAACCCTAACCATTATCACGGGTCTTGCGTTTTCTCTAATGCGGTTCTCACTTGTTCGTCATGTTGCTATTTTACTACAGGTGCACATACAGGTTCACATGGCTGAAAATCTGGTAACTTCTATAACTTCTTCTATAATATATGGTGGGAGATTCGTGAAAAGGAGAATCTCAAGGTACATACATACGGTAGATTTCTTATGATTAAAGATCCTAATCTCATTGTTATCGTGGCTCATTGATGCGGTTGAAGAAATGGCTTGTCTTTTTAGAAAAACTCGAGAAATTGAAGTAGTGGCAGTTTGTAATTTTGAGGACTATCTTGTACATGAATTTTTACGTTTTTAGGACTTGGAACAATGAGAATCAGGCCAGGCAACAATACACAATAGCGTCGTTGACGATTTCCATTGTTTTTTCGCCAAATTCCATTGTTTATGCGTCGACAACTGCATTTTTGCTATTTTTGAAAAGTTTTCAATTATATTTTTTAGTCGAAATTTCTATTTTCACTGTTATTTGTGAGTTTTTTTAAAAAAAATTATGTCTAATGGAGGGCTTTTTAGACTTTTTATTTTTAGCAAATTTTAGCGTTTTGGTATAAATTGCATATTGTATGGCTCGAACAATCAATTTTGAATGGGTAATAAGAATTTTGACGGTTGCCCTCTTTCTCTACTAAAATTTGATATTATTTTTTGGATCAACCAGTTTAGTTGCCTATTTTTCTTAGGTTCTTTGAATAAATAGGTTTATAAAATGTTGTTTCTAGCAATCATGTGCAACTCAACAGATTTAATATTTATTTATTTGTTTATTTGTTAGCTTCCATTACATCACTCATATTACCAAGGTTAGAATAATAGGTTGGGGTAAGGGAGGAGCAACTCTGTGTTACAATACAAGGGATTTTGTAAAACTATACTGGTTAGTCAGAGTATGGCTTATAAACTATTATAGCCCTATTTTGTTTGACAAATAATATAAAATGGTAACATAGTAGTTGAGTTCGCTATGAATTCGGCTACGAAACTCGATGTTGGAAATTGGATAAAACTGGTAATTTTGAATTGTTCAAAAAACCCTCAAATGTTGCTTTAAACCCCTCAACTAAGAACTTAAGATAGAAATGTTATCGATTTTGAAAATCACGCACTATGATGTGTAAGCAGATTAATTAAAAAATAATGTGTGAACAGTGACGTGCCATGTCAAAAACCCTAACCATCCCCACAAGGATTGCCCTTTCTCTAATGCAGTTCTCACTTGATTTTCATTGATCGGTGTTGAATTCAACAAATAAATTTATGTCCAAAAATATGAATTTGGATATAACAACAGTAAACAAGATCAACCCATAGAGACCGGTAAAAATTCGTTTATTTGTGACAAAAGCAAACAAAAAATAAAGAGGAGTTTTTTTATTAACCCAAAAGAAAATTATAAGAAAAAAATGCATAGGAATATACGACGGAATAGGGAAATAGATTTGGGACATTTTGGAACTAGAGCAATGAAAGTATGGTTGGACTCACGATAAAGGCGGTCGAAATTAAATAAACTTCTGGCCACAACAAAGACTTTAAAACCAACGAGGGGTTAGTTTAGTGGAAAAAAAAAAAACAAACCAAGCAAACCATCTGGCCCCGGAGCTTTATGGGAAATATTACAATAAAGATTTTGCCCTCAAATATATCCAGACCAATAGGAATATATTTGTCCAAGAAATATTATTTTAAATTTTTATTCCTAAAATATTCTTTTGTTGAACCAAGGGTGGTTCACATTTAATTTTTTTTTATGTTTTGATTAATGTACAAAACTTAGTCAGAATGTTTTTAAGAAATAAAACAAATTCATGAACAACGAAGACCAAGAAAAATGAATAAAATCATGATGTAAAGTCATAGGAGTCGTCCTGTGATGTTTGGAAGTCGATTAATGCATGAAGAAATCATTTCAAAAAGTTCCAAAATTAAGTAGTCAATTGGCAGAATTGGTGAGTCGATTGACGGACAAACAAAAGCTATAAAAGTGATTGGTAGTGGACTGATGTGACCACGAGTCAACTAATGGAGCACAAGGTCCTAGTAGTCGACTAATGGAAATGGGTAGTTGACTAACGAAGATCATGATTGCTCAAATTGACTCGAAATGACATTCACGTGATATACAACGGTCATTTAACGGATATATAACTTGGGTAGTCGACCGGTGAAGTTGGGTAGTCGACTAACCAAGAACATAGAAGTGAATCTGAAACTGGTAGTCGACTAGTGGAAGCTATCAACTTAAAAAATACTTTATGATTGATTTCCAACGGCTCTCTACAATATTTCAACTATACAATCAACTTGAAGAGTATCTCAAACACTATAAATAGAGGCTTGAAGGACAGAAGAAAGCACCCAAATCCTTACTACAATAATGTAGGTCTGAAACGGCAATCCAAGAGGGGGTGAATTGAATTTCTAACTTTAGAACTAATTTTCAACGTTTTTCCAACAATCAATATGAGTTAAAAACAAAGCAAGAATGATAAACCAATTCATTAAGATAATAAATGTAAAGAGAGAAGGGTTAGAGAAATCGAAACCAAGATTTATAGTGGTTCGACTCTCTTAGCCTAAGTCCACTCCTCAACCTTCCCCTTGAGATTTTGAATCCACTAAACTTCCTTCTTCGGTAGTGAAGGAAACCTCTACACACTCTTGTTTCTAAGGTGCAAGATTGAACCACTCAAGTACAACCCTTGTTTTAAGACCAACAAGAAAACTACCATCTCTCTATTACAATGATTTTCATTTAAAAAGAAGAATGACAATGAATCCTATCACTCTTAAGCAGGAACAAATTTGCAAGTATAAAAGCACTATTGAGATGTATGTGAATGATTTTTCCAATAAGAACAATTGAAGGCTTAATGATGTTGCTAGCTGATTGCAAGTTCTTGTTCTCCTGTTTCTGAAGTATCTTGGATGTATTTATACCTTCGGAAGTCGAAAGAGATGTTGGAGAATTGATTAGAGACGTTGTGAGATAGAGCAGCCCTTAGATTTAATGATCCGACAAAGCATATAACTCAAGTAAGCAAATCACTAATTCGAGTTATCCATTTTGAGCTTCATAATGTCTGCACCTCTAACTCGAGTAGGCAACACATCTAACTAGATTTATACATAAATATGACCATTGGGACCATGACATACAACATTGAAATCTGATCTTATCAGTCCTAGCTATAATTATTTTGTCTCCACTGATAACTCAAGTTATCTAACTTGTAACTCGAGTTAGCCCTCAAACTATTGCTTCCTATTCGATTGAGTTCTTTGAGTTGGTATCAATGTAACTCGATTTGAATTTATGTCTCTGAAACCTATAATATTTAACTCGAGTTGGTCTTCTTGATAACTCGAGTTGTGTGACCCTTGATCTCGAGTTGTGTGACTCATAACTCGAGTTTTGCTTTTTGAACTTCGGCTTGGAAAGTCTCCTTACTCGAGTTGGGAATCGTATAACTCGAGTTTCCTGGGCATTGAATAACTCAAGTTGGTGTTTCGTGTAACTCGAGTTGCATAGCCCCTATATAACTCGAGTTGGCTCTTCGATTACTCGAGTTGAATTTTTGCACCTGATGGTTCTATTTTTCTTCTTCACTTTTGGACGCGATGGTTACTTCAATAACTTGAGTTGGATGAATATGTAACTCGAGTTAGCCTTGAACGAATGTTCAATTATCAAATCCAATTTTTTTCATCATCAAAACATAAAGGAATCCAAATGTTAATCACCCTTAGTTCAACAAATAATTCTTCATTTGGTGCTTATAATTAGTCTAGTTTGTAGGTAGTTTGCTTCATCTCTTATTCTAAAGTCCCACCATCATTATGAGTAATTTGTAAACACTTTGAGTATGGGTCAGGTTTGTTGTGAGCCTTTAAAAATAACATTGTAAGGGCCTTAGAAGTGTGAGCCTAGAGAGAAATCACCTTGGTTAAGCCATAGAGATGTGAGCCAAAATCAACCTTTTTTAGACTTTAGAGATGTGAGCCTAGAGAAAAATCAACCTTGGTTAGGCCTTAGAGATGTGACCCACAATTAACCTTGTTGTAAGGCGTTGTTGGATTGAGTTAGAATCAATCATCGTTATAGTGAAAAGCCTAAGTGAGACTTAGTTAGTGGACATAGGCACGTTTGGTCGAACCACTATAAATCTCTCATGTTCATTTCTTCTCTACTCTCTTAACTCAACTAAGAAGACCGAAACATACTCCAACGCCTTCAATCTAATAATTAATTAAGATCATCTTCTGCCTATAAACACCTTCGTCAAATTGTTTTTTTCTTTAAATTTTCACGTTCGTCCATAAGTTTATGAATTCTGACCCTGCAATTAGTATGTCTTCCTTTGCTCAAATTCTAAAGGCTTTCTTGTACTTTCTAAGTTTAAATTGTTCATAACCATTGACCTATTTAGACCAACCTCAAAACCTTCCATCGGCAACCACTTTTCTCAAACCTAAAGACTGTTTCTAGTATAGAGTCTCTAGGACCAATCCAAAGAATCAAATCCAAAACTATAGGCCTATTGATCAAACAAAACCTAAAAAAGTCTCATGAGATTGATAATAGCTCTAACTCATTTCCTATGTCTATTTCTTGTGTGCTTGTTTGTTCATGTAAACTTTGGACAGCAGGTCCTAAATCAAACATATGCCCATTCTGTCTATGAACATATCCAGTGCAGAACACCTGATACGGTTAATTCTCCGAACACTTCCCACTTCATCAATAGTAAGGACATTATTGAGAACTCCTGTGCAAAGCATATGAATTCAACGTGCCACATACCATTTCTATCACTCTCTAGGTTCCCCATACTTAAAAATGATAAATGTAGGCTCATTTTCAACAATCTTAGAATAAAGTTTCTGGAGCTAGCAATTACATGTAAGTTGAGACTACTATCTCACCATAGAACTAATCCTCCTGACAAACCATTTGAACCAACATGCCATTTTTTTCTCCAATCATCTCTGATCTCGCTTGTGTATTCTTCGTCTTTGATAAGAACAAACAGCCCGGTTGATGCTTCTAATTAAGATCTAGTAGACCTCTCACCGATCTCTTGGCAATTCCAAGCTAAAAATCTCATTGTGTATCGTGTGACAACATTCATTACTACCTCCAAATTCCAACATAAACAAGTTGGGGGATTTAGCTGACAATGACTAGATGGAATTTGCATTTGTAGCAAGAGAAAGGAAACTAGACATAAAAGCACAAAAAATAAATATCTAGAATTAAACAAAGTAAATCTCTTTCCTGAAAACTGTTTTTCACAATTAATCTCAGATAAGCATAAAAATAATTTGTAGCGAAGTATTAACCATTAACAATAAAAGAAACAAGGTTCTAGTTAAAGGCGGTGAAAATCATAGAGAGTGCCAGAATCTCAGTCAAGTACAAAAAAGACTCAAGATATATTTGGAAAAATTGATCTCCCATTTCTCTGAGAGTCATCAAAGCTTGAGATGTCCATAAAAGATGGCCTTCTCTTGAGTTGTCTGGAATCTACCATGGCCAAACTTGGATGTATCAATGAACTTAAGTTTAATCTCCTCCAAAGAAACCCTAGATGTTTGCTTCAAAAGAGACTGTGACGTAGCGGAAGCTATAAAGATAAAAGATAACTAATTGAGTCTGTGGATTCGCGCATGAATACCGAAAACAACTCTTCTACAACCTGTTGATTCTGCGAATATCAGGAAATAGGCATCAAATATCCAATAAAAAATACCAAAATTTGGAGAGAAAGAAAAGGCGTTCATGCCAAAACAATATTATCAAAAACTAAATCCGCTACTAAATAGCATAGATGCCTTTATATAAGCATAAAACCCTACCTTGACGAAACCTAATCAAACACAAAATAAATAAAATAGGAATATAATTCTAGTAGAAGTAGGATCCCGAAAAATCATAGTAAATAATCCTACAAGATTTACACTAATAATTAAAAAAAATAAAGTACTACAAAATATTAAAGAAAATCAATTTCTTGATTTTTTTTTTGTCCATCATCGTTCTCTCCTTGTTCGAAAAAACTCATCCTCGAGTTTTATAATGAGAAAAGAGATCAACAACAACTGGTGTAAAGCATTCATGATCTTCTAGTTCGTTGAAATTTATTGACTCCAAATAATAGCAGTCCATGTGATGTTGCAAAGTTGGACACGAAACCTCACCTCCTAGTTTCAGCCACGCCAATTTATAGGACTTAGGGTGTTTTTTTAGTCTTACCAAGCATGGTACATGTTGACTGAAAAATGTTAGTATGCATCCAATCATCAGTACTTGCAGCCTTCGATGTCAAACAAGACTGTCTAACCACCAAAGACGCCTTAACTTCGCCCTCAACAAGCACTTCATTGACTATTTCATCATCATAAATTGGATTGCCAGACAACTAAATTTCATCCTCTTTATAGTCGTCAGTGTTAACAAACAGTGCCTCATGTTGTAGGCTACTATGAAATTCAAGAATTTTAGTTCTCATACTCATTTCCCAACGCCTTTGGTCATCCTTTACCACTGCTCCGAGACGCCTCCAAGGAGCCTCAACTTTATGCTCATCACCCTTCTCAATGTCATCGTCCTCAACATCAGAGTTTGCCAGGCGATTATTGTTTTTGCGCATCAGATTCGCTCTGAGTTGATTATCCATCATCTCAACCATCCTCACTAGAAGCTAAGCAACAATCAGTTCAAGTCGTTCTTCAAAGATCTCACGAACTCGCTGCTCCATGTCCCTTTTAAACACCTCGTTAATACGTTGTTATCTTCTAGTCGGCATGTCTGCACTAGATCAGTTCGTCTCTGATACCAACTAACGTAGCAGAAGCTATGAAGATAAAAGATAACTAATTAAGTCTATTGATTTGCGCACAAATATCAGAAACAACTCTTTTACAACCTATTGATTATGCGAATACCAGGAAATAGGTATCAAAGATCGTTGATTCAATAAACAATACCGAAATTTGGAGAGAAAGAAAGGCGTTCATGCCAAAACAATGTTATCAAAAACTAACTCTACTATTACATAGCAGAGATGCCTTTATATAAGCACAAAACCCTACCTTGATTAGGAAATCTAATCTAACACGAACACTAAAACCTAAATAAAATAGGAATGTACTTCTAGTAGAAGTAAGATCCCAAAAAATCATAGTAAATAATCCTACAAGATTTACACTA
>CAODLS013498975.1:0-11475 GCA_948243855.1 Flueggea neowawraea | reverse complement strand
TATCACTAAACCGCACGTAGGCTGACGTTCGAGCTAACTTCTACCGTAAGCAGGGCTATAAAACAGATCATTAAGCTCAAATGATAAGATCTTTGTAACATGATGAGTTATGGTGTTTTTGTACATTTGTGTTTTTCGTCTTTTTAATGGTTATGATTAAATTTAAATTGGTCTGACGATTATAAAACTGTTAACATATTAAAAAGTTATTTTATTATACATACATTTTAATGTGTTGGTACTCTTAATTATTCATTTGTAGTCTGTTTTTTTTAAAAAAAAAAAACTCTCACAAGTCCTTTATCTAATTAGGAAGAGAATTTTATCAGTCTAAATACTCTCATGTATTGTTGAGTCATTGAGTTCACTCCTTTATTCCAACCCACTAATTCACCTAATTTAAACATAAGAACCATCATCTCCATAACCAAACTACACATAAAAACCAGCACCGTCAAGCCATAAGCAACATCATCAAATTCACCATTACAACCACCATCATCATTGGAATAAAACAATATCCAGACAATAAGCACACACCCACCGAGGAAATTTTAAGTTTTGTAAGTGGAATTACAGATTAAAATACATTGTAGATGATTCAGTTAATAAAGCCAAATCAAGGTTTGTGAAGGGGTAAACTTATGTTGAAGGCATTGAATTTCTATGATAGTCAGGGATGGACCTCGTGTGGTCATGGGTCCCGTGACCTCTCCGGATTCTATATATATAGTTTTATTATACTAATTTTTAAGTCTTTAAACTTAAAAGAAAAAAGTAATTAAATCTTTAATTTAATTGTTGTCCATCCATCAACCACTAAAATAACTGTAAACCTCCATAATGTCATCCAGCTGTGTTTTTATTGAAAAAAATATTGGGTTCGTCATTGATGATAGTTTTCCACCCGCTGTGACTAATGGGCCAATACAGTAGATAGACATCAACAATGCTTTTCATGGTTATTTAGAAAAGGAAAATTTATATGGATCCTCTGAAGGATACTCTAAAGCTAAACTGTGTTAGGCTTGCGAGGGTTCCGTAAAGGTACACTACATATATTATTTTTCAGTTCAAATTCTTCCCTCGCACACACAACATGTTTAGATGCAAATTATGCCACCTGCAAGGACGCGTGAAAATGGGTCGCATTCTTTAGTATATTCATGGGTTCCAATCACATACCCTATATTTTGCTGACAAAGGACCTTATCAGACATAAAGCATATTATCTACATGAGCATTATTTTCCACATATGTGAGCATTTGCTGTATGTTGATGCATGCAAGTGATACAAATTGCGATAAATTGAAGCTGATTAAATTTCTTCGTCTTTTGTTTTTTCAAATTGATAGCATATTCTATTCTACATTACAGGAACAAAGGTCATTTCTTTTTCTTTGTTTTTACAAATGTTTTCACATATCTAACATTCGTATTTAATAGGAAAATCCAAAATACGCTTTGTTCTAAAAAAGAAGATGATCGTCTTGGATGAGTTTAAAAGAGCCAGAGATTCCAAATTTCCAAAATGTATTCCAATTTCCAGAGATTCCAGCTCCCCTAATTATCATCTCGATCAATATGACATTTTCATTAGTTTGTTTTGATGCTGTCACTGCTACTTCGATAAATAGCTGTAGACAACCAAAAGAATAAAAAGCAATCACAACCGAATGTTATGACTGCAAACTCTTCATGAATTACAACTGGAATTTGATATAAGTGGCAAATAATTTCTTTATATATTACTAGAGGCGATGAGGGAGATGATTAGCAGTGGTGAAATCATTTTGCTGACGAGCTCTCAAGATAGCAAACATGAGATCAAGGCGCTTCAGATTTTCAGAGTTTTGGAGAGCAATGGCTTCAGTTCCCTCTTTGAGTTTTTCACATTCAGAATCCAACGATTGGAGTTTGAGATTTATTTCTTCATGGCCTTCTTTGATATGTTTATGACCCTTACTTATCTCTGCCATATCCGCCTTCAATCGTTTGGTGCTCTCTTTAATTTTCCTTCTCCGGTTTTTCTCTATTTTCTTGACGTCAACCTTTAACAAACCTCGCTTTGATACCCTTCTTACAAGCTCCATTTTGTTCTGGTTTCTATTCCAAAGTTTAAGGAATATATACACGTAAATTGGAAAAAAAAAACCGTAAAGTCCTCTTCAAAAAAAAAACCGTAAAGTCTGTCCACATGTGGGGAACACAGTTTCGATTTCTTTATTTTGGTCGTGCGATTATTGCCAGTTTGTCGTACGATTCTTCGACTTTCTGCGAGCACATCGTCCGATAAAATGTGTCCTCAACGTCATGCGTGAGCAAAAATATGTATTTGCAACGAACATCGAATTATTAATAAGTTTTATGTTGGCCTGGATTTGACCCGATCTTTGAATTACCGTTGAATCTCATTGATGTGATCTGGGTCAATGTAGGCTTGTCCATATTCTGATTTTCAACTTATAAAAAAAGAGGTTTTTTTTTTTCATTTTCATTTTGCAGTTACAACATAACATATTATTATCTACTATTATACAACACATTTATTTTACTTTCTACAATACCACATATTCAATTTCAATTTTTCTTTTCTCTCTCTTCTCTATTTCCTAATCCCTTTTTTCTCCTTCATTCCCGATCTACTATTTTGTTGTCGCCGCCCTCCTTTTATCCATTTGTCGTTGCCGTTCGTAGCTTTTGGCCTCTATCTTTTCTTCCTCCTCTACTTGCCTCTCCTCCTCTATCTCCCTCTCCATCACATCTCTAACTGCTCTTTCTCTCTCTTCTCGCCTTTGTTTCTTCCTTCCCGTAGCCTCTATTTCCTCCTACTCATCGCCTCGATTTTCCTCCTCCTCAATGGAAGTGATGCGGCGGACGAGAGTGAGTGATGGGGGAGAGAGAGAAAGAGAGAGAGGTGGGTCGGCGGACGAAGAGGAGGAGCAGAAGCAGGAGAGCGGTGTTGATTTCCTCTGATTTCTTGTTCTTCATTCGTGGAATGGTTAAATGATAGATATATATCCTCGTTGAAAATTTTAGGACTACATAAATGAAACTAACAATATATATAAATTTATTTTATTTAAAAAAATATTCATACTCTTTTTTAGTTGTAATACTTATAACACTCCCATTTTATTTAATTAAATATATATTATTGTAATTAATACTTAACATTTACCAAATTTATTATATCCAAGACGTTAAACAAAATTCCAATAATTAAAATAACCCCAGTTTAAAAATAACTAAATGCAAACTCTAAATGTTATCTCAAGATGTCTAACTCTAATAATATTTAATTATGCATGGAAAATAAGTTTTGAAAAATCTAAGATGTGATAAAATTGAAATGAGACTCTGTTTGCTGGTCAACCTCTCAAACAAAATGCAATGTTATCGAAAACTAACCAAGAATAAGGTCACTATCAACGTCTCCGAAAAAATTTAGTGGCAAGAGGTGAATTGCCTACTCAATACGCGGTAGTCAATCATAAACCCACTATCATACATTCATGCAACACATTATATATAACATCCACATACAATCATCCAATTAATTAAAAACAAGGGAAAATAATTTCCAAGTATCTCAGGTATACCTTAATTAGTATGTAGGTCATCATATTTTTAGGATGTTGCATACACGTCCCTGAGGTCAAAAACCGGGTTGCAATAAAGTCCTTCATCAGTGGTATGTTAGTATTCTGTTAAAATGTTGCTGATGTGTTTAATATTTTTGTTTGAAAATTTTATTAAAGACAAAGCTGCTCTTGTTCTATTTTGAGGCGTATGAACCCTAATTTCTTTTCTTCCGTTTTTCTTGTTCTTTTTCTTATTCTTTTTCTGAATCTCATGATAAAACCTCTATTGATGCACAACAGTCAGAGAGAACTCAAGATGAAACGAAAACAAAACCCGAAAGGGAAGAAAAGGCCACAACAATTAAATATCAAAGATTATACACTCCAATTCATCAACTTTCCCAGTTACCAAACAAACATTATTTGACAATCTTAATGATTATAGAAACGAGCTTTATTCAGCAAATATTTTAACAAATTGCTAATAACCCAAATTAAGAAATGCAAAATGAAGATGACTAGGGTATTTTCAATCTGGGTTTCATGATGACCAACAACAAAGTCATGGCTGTAATCTTAATATGACTATCCAAGAAGGAGGTGAATTAGATTTCTTTCTAAGTATAATAGCTTTTTAATATTTTTTGCAATATTTTGAAAAATGAAAATCAATAGTTCAATCCAACACACACAACCTCAGAAACTGAAATGAAAATAAGTAAGGGATAGAGAAAACAAATCCAAGATTTATAGTAATTCGGTCCTCCTTGACCTACGTCACTGCTCTAGCCTCAACTAGAGAATTTCAATCCACTATCTCTTTCTCACTTATGGGTGGAGGCAAACCGTTACAACCTCTTGTTTTTCAAGCTCACAAGAAAACCTTTACAACCACTTATTTTTAACTGGCTCAACAAGAAAACCAACAACCATTTGTTTTTCAAAGGCAACAAATAAGAAAACCTATTCTACCCACAAGTTTTACAACCAAAGCTTGATTACGAAAGGTTTCACAGAATGAAAATAATATTCTTGCACCAACTCTTAAAGCAGATAGCAACACAAAAGCTTAGTTGTGGTGCAAGAACTTGAAAACACTTAGAGAGAGAAAGTCAAGAATAAAATTAGCAAAGCTTGGGCACACTCTCAATGCGTTCTTTTGATATCTATGAAGTGCATACCTTTATTTATAGGCGGACTCCAAAATGTAGCTGTTGTGAGACTCGAAATAGCCGTTAAGAAACGAGAAATAAATTTTGATTTTGATGACATCAGCACGTACAACATGCATTGTATCCAATGCAACGTGCGTTGTAGATGCCTCATTGACATAGAACGTGACTTGCTTCCTTTCAACATTGCTTGCATCCAACTATGATGCTTCGACCTCAAATGTTGCACAATGTAATGTATCTTGTATCTCTGCAACGTGACTTGAGTCTCCATCCACAATGGTCACCTGGAAGTTTTCTTCTTACAACGTGACTTATGTCCATTTGCAACTTGCATTGATCATGCCTTAGTGTGCGTTGCATATAGCACTTCATCCTTCAACATGCATTGTCGATCTCTAAAGATCATTGCTTTGATTCTTCACGTGAATGCGTTAGATGTCAGAGTATATTCAAATTTGAATCTCGAGGCGCCAATTTGTCAGATGCTGACATCACTCACTTGAACGTGACTTGCATCGGCTTGCAACGTGCGTTGATGAATATTTTCCAAGGTGGCTGCTTTACTCACAACGTGACTTGAAGTGAAATGCAACATCGATTGCCATTGCTTGCAAGTCGGCTTCAAGTCTGATGGTCATTCTCATCTACGTGACTTGTACACTCTACAACGTGACTTGTACACAAGTACAATTCATGCCGAGAGCACTTAATCCATATAACATGACTTGAGGTCCGTGCAACGCGCCATGTATATTTCGAAGGCCTACTGCCTCCTTAGTTCAGTTTGACAACGTGACTTGTATCCTTTACTGCACGACTTGTACCTCAACTGGAAAACCCAGAATTCCTTTGATATGATCAACGTGACTTGTAATGGATGTAACGTGCTTTGATCATACTGCAACGGGCTTAGCATTAGTTGTAATGTGGATTGCTTAACTTTTTCACATGTTTTGTTAAAATCATCAAAACTGAGAGTCAACAAGTGCTCGGTATTAAACGAGCACTAAATGCTGATATGGCCAACCTTCTACATTTCTCCATTAGGGGAAGGTTCATATTTTGATATGCTTCAAAAATTTGACGCGGATCATGCATGAGGTCCATTAACAAATTATGGACCCCACCTATTTTAATTTTTTATATTTTATTAATTTTTTTGTTTGTTATGATTTTTTTATTACTATGCAATATTATAATGTCTCAAATCCTATTTTCTCTTTTTTATTATTATAGTTAATTCAAAATTTTTCATTAATAAATATATTGTGTTAATTTAAATATTTATTTGATCTTTCATTTTATTTTGTTTTTATTTTTTTTAAATTCAATCAAATAATTATCATGATAGATATATTTCAAATGTTATTTTTAACTCAAATATTAACTCACAAAATATTTATGTCAAATAAATATATTTATTATTATTTGTATATTGTAAATAAATTGAATAATGAGTGAAGTGATTGTGGATTTCATACTAGAGTATAATGAGAAGTTAACCATTAGGGAGATATAGTGTAATGAGTGAGGAGTTAGTGGATTCTTGATACAACAGACTCATCAATTTCTTGAAGAGGTTAATGAATAGAGATGCCCTAAAGAACGAGTAGAATCATACTTGATGGCTTGTAACAAAATCAACACATCGAAACAAATGGTCACTAAGTAGCTTGGAGGAATGCGAGTAGCGAACTTCAAAGCGTACACTTCAAAAACAAAAGATGAGTTATAATAAATCTTTAATAAAGCTCCATTTAGTCCTTGATGAATCCTTGTTAACGTAGAAATTCTCACACGTTCGTCAACAAGGACCCATGAGGCATCATAATTAGGGGCCGTTTGGTTCAAAATTGTACTAAAATCAAAATCGATTAAGTAGGAAAAAACAGTTCAAAATTGTACTCAAGGAAGACAACAGTCAGATAGATCTGCAAATACTTGACTCAACAAAATGCTTAGTTTCAAAATATAAAATAGTTGAATACTTTCTTTCAAAAATATTTCCTCAAAACATTTACAGAAAATAAATGTCATTCCAAATGATACGCAGAGCTGATGATCACTGATAATATGCCTGAACTATATTAGAACTGTGCTGGCTAGATCAGATCAGAATAATTTAGCAACCTTAAGAGTCCAAAACGTACCCGACTCAAAAGAGCTAACAGATGACGACCTTAGGAGCTCTAAATAGTATTCTCTGTCCATCCTAAGGGTCTGAAGGTTGTAATTCAGAAGATACTGATCTCGACACATCCACGAGCATTGCAGTCCCCGTGCTCTAGCTAGATATGCCTCGCCAGGCTCACAGAACAATACACCGTGGGAAAATAAGCAATAACACAGACTCACTGAAGTTGGGATCCAAAGAATAGTCACGTGTGTTGTGCTACACACGGGTTACCACCTACCCTGGTAACTAAATGCTACCATCTACCCTGATAGCTGAGTGTTACCATTACTCTGGTAATTGAGTTCTCACTATGGTATACCAAATGTTACGTTTACCCCATAAAGAGGGTATCCCATATCGAAGTATTAGCGAAAACATGTGCAAATATTTATTCAAAAATATTCAAAGTGCTGAACATAGTATTTATACCGAAATACTCTTATTTTCAAATAGAATGTTTGCTATAAATTTTTTTTATTTACATTCAAAACAGAATACTTAACATAGAAAATATATACATTGAAATCCATAATAGAATACTTGTTACTGAAATTAAAAATAAATATTAAAACATAATATTTATTTTCAAAGCCATCAAAATTCCCAAACAAAATTTAATTTACACAACAGAGGTTTTCACATCAGTCAAATTTTAGGATTTACCGATCCTTTAGAATTTCTAGGTTGCATGCAAAGGTTTTGATACAACAAAAAAGATATAGGTTTAAGAGACACAGCTTATGTGTCTGAAGATGTCATTTCACGCACCTAGTAATCCAAGCTGAATGGCCCAATCTCGTATCACTAGTGATCAGCTAACCTCGCTGACCAATATACAAAGCTGAAACAATTAATGTAAGACAATTGTCAAACTGTGGTACTCTATCAATACTGAATGCATAATATGCAGATGCAAATGTAGACACTCGATCTACAACAAAAACCCTATTTCGGTCTAAGATCTAACTCTGAAACCTCGAAAATTGGAATCTACGCAAAATTCCAGTTGAGTTCCTCAAATTTTGTAAAATTACCTTTTGGTCTCGGGGATTGGCAAATTACCTTTTGGTCCCCGGGATTGGAAAATTATAACTTAGTCTTCAAAATATTTAGGATTTATTATTTAGTCCTCAAAGTATTTAAAATTTATTTTTAAATCCTCAACTTTGCTAAAATTATAATTTTAGCTTTAATTTTCTTATAATTACAAAAATTGATTTTCAAAATTACAAATTTGACCTAATTTGCAAAATATCAAGTCAGTCCCTACAAAAATTTCTAGAATTTTTAACAATAACATTTTTGGTCCTTTTCACTCAAAAATTCACCAAATGGTCCCTTAAGACTAAACCGTGATTTCCCTCCATTTCCAACCGAACCAAACCTCATCATTCTTCCTTCCAACAGTCCAGAACACAAAAATTACTCCCCAATATTTCCAGAATTTCAAAACACAACAAAACAATCCAAAAGTCTTGATTTTCACCCAACAACCTTCACAAAACTCCTGATTCGATTCCTCACCTTCACTCTCCTATTTTCCCACTAAAAACCAACGAAAATATCTCTAAAGCTTGCCTATAAGTCATGCCAAATGAAACCCATAGCCATGAACAAAGCAAATGAAATAGAAGCAAATATTGACAAAATGAACAAAATTATGAACTGAGGAGATAGAGTGTTTTCTCACCTTGATTCAATGGAGAAAACATATCAGATGGGAGGAAACATGAAGAGAGCTTTGAAGAGGAGATACAGGAGAGAAGAATTCAACAAAAACAAAAGAAAATGGTTGAGTGTGGACATAGAAAAGTTCGTGCAAAGTATGGAGAAAATTAGAGGTTGTGAGAGAAGGATGGGCTGCTGTTGACTTTGGTGGCATGCTGAAACGGTGATGTTTTAAGAGGGAGTCTGGATGTGCGGACAAAGACGGACCATGGACCAGACCCGGATGACAGCTCCGACCCGGACCAGGCGACGCGTCATTTTCGCTACTCCCAAACCTGGTAAACGGAGACGACCATCTCAAGCCGCGGACGACATCCTCTCTTCCGTCAAACAACATGTAGTATACTAGTTGCTCCAAATGACATGTCACACTTCTTCCTTTTTATTCCGAATTTATTTTTGATTTTTAACCAATTTCCACTTAATTAATTACTCTAATCACTTCAATAATTTCATAAATCACCCAAATAAATTTTCAAAACATAAAATTTTTATTTTCCCAATATTAAAAATTATTTTCTAAATTAATTAAAAATTAATAAAAATTACGGGGTATTATAGTTCTCTCTAAGGTTTTTGTTCTTTTCTCTCTCTGCCTTCTCACTCTTCTCTCCAAACCTCCTTGTTACGACTTGTTATATCTCCTTCACCCTTCATCGCTCGAAGGTCGTTGTTCTCCTCCACCACCATTGCAATCACGTGATGCATCCTCCTTTGCAATCACGTGTTGCATCCTCCTCAATCCATTTCTCCTTCTCTAGTGTTGTTGATCTTTACCCTTGCTCTGCCCATTCTTCTTTTTATTTTATTTTCCTCTGCTTATCTCTTCTCTACTCACCAACTCTCAATCGTCGCCATCACCGATCTAGTCTCTTTGATATCACTACAGGTACAATAAGATTAGTTTTTTTTTTAAGAAAATTTAACGTATTTGGAATTTAGTTGTTGTTTAGGTTGATCGATCAGTTGAGATTAGTTAAGTTTACATGTATATTTAAGATTGATTCTATCTTGGTTGTATGCGTACTTGAGAGCTTATTCTGTACTTTTGAAGAATCAATTTGTAATTTGAATATTTAAGTGGACCAGAGGTGGATTGTGTCTTTGATTTCTTGGGAATGAGAAGTTAGGACTTAAATGATGATTAATATGTTTTTGGATCTTAAATTCTTGATTTAATATTTTTTGTTTGTTTTATGGAGTTGTTTTTAAAGTCCTTAAGACTTGGCTTCACTTCATTAATAGGTCTCTCTGCAATTCCAATGGAATAAGAAAGAACTAGTCCCCCAAGCTAACAAGAACAATGCATCTCAATCTTATCCATTGACACGCCCGATGAAAAAAGAAGCAAACAATAGCATTTTTCTTGTGATGACCACTTTCTCAGTTATGAAAACTCATCCTATCTTACCAGTCTTGATCGAGAACCCAATGGACATCTTATCCCACAAATTTTGTGTTACTGAGAACAACATTTTGTAATCATTTTATTGGTGTTATTCTGGTTTTGTACTCGGTTTGTTCTCGTTTTGCACTTGTTTTGTACTCATTTTCGTATATGTAATACTGCGAACAATTTGTTCTCGTTTTGTATTCATTTTTCTAGTATGTTAAATTTGTACTTAATTTTGTATGCATTTGCTCGTTTATACTAAGTATATTCTCGTTTTGTACTCATTTTTTGTATCTAGATTAATGAGAACAATTTGTTCTCATTTTGTACTCATTTTTCATATCTGTAATACTGAGAACATTTTGTACTCATTTTCGTATGTGCAGATTTGAGAACAATTTGTTCTCGCTTTGTAGTCATTTTGTATTTGGAATTCTGAGTACATTTTGTTATCATGTTGTACTCATTCTCTATCGTGTGGTCAAACTTTTCTGCTGCATGGTCAACTTTCTGACGTGTGGTCAACACGCGGTCAAATTCTAACGTTCTGTCAGAAAGTCAAATTTTGGCATTTTTGCAATTGCATTAAATGAGTTGACATTTTTATATATTTTTTGAATGTTGTTGCATTTTTTAAGTTAAATTTTTTTGGAATATTTTTTAGCTTTTCCCTTTCAAAAACTTCGACCAAATTTTTATCAGACCGCACCAAAGGGATAAGCAATATGTCTTATTCTAGTTCAAGAGAATGGTTTCCTGATGTGTACAATATTTGGCATTAAGGACCTAAACTCACACTTCTACATTGAAATCCCATTTCTTTAGTTTTTGAAACAAGAAATATCACTTCCTTGTTTCTTCGAAAATGCATATATCCCATTTTTTAATAAATTTTCGTCATCTCCATATGCGTATTTATGTAATCCACTCCTAAGTTGTTTTTCGCCACAATTTCAATATTTTTTTCTCTTAATTCTTGCATTTTCTGCTTTTATATTTCATTTTGAATTTCAATAGTTAATAATTTTAGTACTTGACATCCCCCATTCTTCTCTTGCATTTAGTTAATTAAGCCTTGCATGAGGGCATGAAATTTCAATATTTAACTCTTGAATTTTTCTAATTTTTATTTAGTTTCAAAATAATTTAGTTAATTAAGTTTTTTTGGAAAACAATATTAAGTTTTTGTGAATATAGGAAAACAATTAATACCCTCATTCTTCCTTGCACGTGAATAAAAATAATATCTTAAGAAAATATGTACAACTATATTGCACATGTCACGACCCATTTCCGGGGCCGCGACCGGCGTACGAAATGAACCGTCTATGGGAGCCCGGCTCATCCCGCACAAGCCTCAAAGTACAAAACTTATACCCAAACATCATATTTAAATAAATATGATAACAAATAAAATA
>CAODLS013498661.1:0-11632 GCA_948243855.1 Flueggea neowawraea | reverse complement strand
CATCCAATCTGAAATTTCTGCACTAACCTTCATAGCTAAACAAGTTTTGATCAGGAAAAAATGTGCGAGGATTCAAGTGAACTGGAGGAACATAAGTAGGATGCTGATGAGAGTGTTTACAGTGCCAAGATTGAACAATGCAAAAACTTCTGCTAGTGCTTATGATGAAGATGCAAGTTGATTCTTGGAGCAGCTGCCAGCAGATGTGGAGGAGGGATATTTCGTGGTTCATGCAACTAAAGGCGGTGACCCTGAAAGATTCATCATCGAACTAGGTTATTTAAGTCATCCTGGATTCATGCAGCTGTTGGAGCTGGCTGAGGAGGAATTTGGTTTCAAGCAAGTGGGAGTCCTCACCGTCCCTTGCTGGTCTGTTGAGATTCAGAGGATTCTTGAGGATTAGGAAAAACAGAGATGCTGATGATGTAGTTCCTATATTTAGTTTTATCAGATGATGATTGCTACAGTAGTTTCATTGCTTGAATATCCTTTTGGATTTGTAAAAAATGTTCTTATATCAAGTGTAACATTGTTGACTAATATAAACTAGCGTGATTACAATTTATCGTCTATTGGTTTTGAACTCGTCTGTAGCGCTAGGAGTAGAAGCAATTCCCTGGTGAGTCGATGTGAAAGAAAAAAAAGGCCTGATTATAAGTTGTGTTCTCTGTCTTGCCTTAAACAATTTATTTATCATTCTCTTTTGCAATTAGCTCCCACAGTCAATCATTCAACTAGAACTAAGATGATTTGAACAAATTATTCAATTTGATAAACTTTGAAACTTCATGCAGAGTAAGAATGGTTGTGAAGATATCATCAATTAATGACAACAGAGTGCAGTGTATCCGAAGCTTAACAAGTCTCGTGCTTTGCTTGTATTGCAAAACCTCCAAGACAGGAAGGTTTGCATGTTCAAATATTTTGTGCTGGGACTTATACAAGTTGGCACCTAGAGATGCCTGCACGTCTTGTATCTATTTAGGCTGAATTTTCATGGAAGTTCTAGATTTAGTTTTTCGGCTATTTGTTTATGCTTATGTAATTCTTTTTTTACGAGAGTTTCTTAGCGTCAGTGACGACTCCAATACCACTACATTATGATCTGTTGGTTATGTAACTTTCTTTCCAAAACTGGAAACAGTGTGCTTCTAATCATACAACAAACACAGAGTGCATGGCACTATCTGCATTTGATTATAGATATGAAAGTGATATATAGCAGAATAAAAACCAGCCTGTGGCTTTTATCATACAGGTATATTTTGTCCTGACTTTTTTTTTTTGTTGTTAGCAATTCAACTTTTTTTGACTTCTTAATCACGATCTAGATATCATCAAAATGGTACTTTTGTCCCCACATTGTTATAAAGTGTAATGTAGACATTGCATGAGCTCTTAAAACTGGTTTTAAAAGTGATGAACTCGAGTTTATAGTGGGGGAGGCAATGGGATTGAAGAATCGAGAACATCCACATGCAATGGCCCCCAATATAATCTTATCGTTTTCTTCCATTGATCCCACCATGCCACCTGATTTTGATTCTTCTGATGTACAAACAACTTGTACCCAAAACTCGTCAACGATCAGAGTCGTCCATTTCCAATTTCTCAGCACTGATCATGAAGGAAATTTCAGAGACATTATGTGATCATTTAATAGGGTTATAAAGTAAAAAAGTTTCAGTCTTTAAGGGAGGAAGCATTGAAATAATCAAGTCATGGACTCATGGTTGCAAGGGGGACCAGTGTTCCTTTCTCGTTACGTCAAACTTGTTTGTATTACATGAAATTTGGTAGAGAAGAAGATAACTTTCAGGGTTTTGAATGTACCCAAAAAAGACTGGAAGTCAAGATAATGGTACCTACTGGGTTTTGGAATTGCAGATCATTTCAAGTAGTAATTAGAAGATGATTACAGGAAACTTTGTCATCAATGTGATTAATGAGACTCATCAACTTCTATCTGTGTTATGTGCTGTTAAGAAGTGTATCGTTGGATAATTACTCACTTTTATGACAACTGTTGAGAAACTGTAAAGCTTGCGATTATGAATTAAACCTTCAAGCTTAACACCTACTCCCGCGACCAAGTTGAAAATATCTAACAGTAATTTGATTCAGTAACTGGCAATGCAAATGAGAATTAAGAATGCTCCTATTTTTTGTTAAACCGACATCACTGTAGAATGCCCTTAACAGCACAGCAGGGCAAGATAAGCAGGTTTTTAGAATCCAACTGTTTCCAGGTCCAAATATGCAGTTCTAAGAGGCTTCCTTGTTCATACTATTGACTTTTAACATTCAGCAGGACATAATTTTGAACCAAAAGCCAATTGTGGTTCAGACTTCAGAGTGAAGACAAACACAGCTTACAGATATGTATGGATCACTAGTTCCATACTATGCTGAATCATCTTGTCCCCAGAAGAATGGCAACTACACTTATCGTACTACAGTAGTGGTAGTTGTGAAAATTTGACACAATAATCCATTCTTGTTTTTGTGTTAGGCCCTTCCATTCCACTTGCAGAAATGTTTACTACAGTATTTTATGAACATGTGGTGCTTCATAATGCCACTTCTGGGGGATTCAATAAAAATCTTCAAACATGTCCATTGTAGTATCACCATCCAAGTAACAGGAGAATTCAACATTACGCGTCGTTAAAGACTGCAAGTGAATTTGTAGTTTAATGATAATGAAGTTGGAAAAAAAAATTCAAGAAGAGTGATGCATCAAGGAGGTAGGTAGAGAAAGAATGACATATACATAGTGCAGCATAATGCCATCTGGTGGTTTCGGTTAAAAATCTTCAAACATGTACATTGTATTATCACCATCCGAATAACAGGAGAAATCCCATTTACGCGGAATAATTATTACGTGTAAACTTGTAGTTTAATGGTACTGAAATCGAAAAAAATTTGAAGGAAAGGCATGAAGGAGGTAAAGAAAGAGCAAAAAGTTCATCAAGATGCACAGCATTAACTTTTCCATGCCTATTTATCAAAAAATAAAATTTAATTCCTCAAACTTGTGGGACCCTTGTAAATTTTCTCATTCTCAAGAATTTTCTTGGCGGCCTTACCTTGAAACAATATGTCGATTGAACAACTACATTGTATGACTTATTTGCAATCCATTTTTCATCAGGTTTCCCTTCCACAAAATTACGTTTAATGTTTTGACCAGAATATCGTCTGTTTTTTTTATCTTGGTGTTTGTTTTTCATATTCATTCAGTTTTTTCCACTATTTAACGTATTATAATTTAAAAAAAAACATTTCCCTTACTTATTCACTATATGTGCAATCTAACAATTAATTTATCTACAACAAACCAATAAGCGTATGATTCATTTATATTAAAATATTTCTAGCACCAAAAGAATCGAGAGTTTAGTTTTTAGTGGGAGTAAATAAAATGGCTCATTAAAAATATCTAGCTAGCACATACAACAAACACTTGCTCGGATACGTTGATTTGGACTGATTGAGTTGTTTGAGTTGTTAAAAACTCTTTGAAGAAAACTCAGCCAAACATGGCCTAAATCTAAAATTTTTCAAAGCAATATTTAAAGAACCAAGAAGCTTGGAGAGAGTCAGGAGTATGAAGTCACAAATAAACGAATGGGGGAGCTGACTTAATTGAACGTATTAAATGAAATACATATTAAGCCGGCACTATAGAAACCTTCATTAGTCAACTTATACCGTAAGTGTGCTTTGATAGATTATCGTACTACGGTCATAGTAATCCACCAAAAATATGAAAACGAAATCAACAAGTTGTTCTCAGCACATTCTGATTGCGTAGAAACAATCAAATTTAGAACTTATCAAGAGTTTCATTAAGGGTCCCTACATTAGCCAAGAACCTTCATAATTTTTCCCAACCGACACCATGTAATTCCATCAATGTTTGTTTTTTGTCTTCAATATTATCTTGGAGTTAATTATCTTCCATTGAAATTAACTTTCTTTACTTACGATGTGAGCTTGCACTTGAACTCAAATATGCGATCTTATGCAAATCTTTTGAAGTACTTATTGCCATTTGAGTTGTCCGTCTAATAATATTGAGAAAATTATTTATACACTCAAGACTAGTATGCTAACTACTTGATATTGTTGGTCATCTTTGTCGTGTTTTATCCAATCCCTTGACATCATTGAGTCTTTCATCATGTTCTTATTAGTGGCCAATATAAAAAAAACCCTCCTAAAAAAATTAACCCTTTTAGGCTGTCCAAAAACTACACAAAGAAGATAGAAAAAGGAGAAACAAATACTAACATAAAGAAAAAAACTATCAAAATCAAGAAAATTTGGTTGTAAACCGTGTTTTCGAGACCCCACCTCATCTACAAGAAACTATTAGTGATGAACTACCGAAGTTTTGCATTAAATGATACAAGTGTTGCATCCATATCGAACGGTCCCATGCTGTCTATCAGAAATTTCATCAATGTTTCCAGTTCCCTTGACCGCTTCACCAGTATATAATTCCATCATACTCTCTTGAATTCTACCAGGAAAACAGAAAGATCAAAAATTTCGGAGATTTTCTTTCTGAGGTCTTAAAACACTCACATTTGCCGCTAATCTTTTTTAACTATGAAGCAAAGGATAGAAAGCAATGGAAGGTTGATGATGCTTAAGCATTTCATGAGAAAGCTGCAGTGGAAGCTCTCACTCTTGGCGTCTAGAGACGTTGCGTCTGACGAAGAGGAGGTTCAGAAAATTTTTCCTCATGATGTGAAGAAGGGACATTTTGCTGTCACTGCAGTCAAGGGTGGAAAGCCAAAGAGGTTCATTCTGGAACTGAACTGTCTCAGTGATCCAGAGTTTGTAACACTTCTGGAGCAGACCAAAGAGGAGTTTGGAGTTCAACAGAAGGGAGTTCTTGCAGTCCCTTGTCAACCAGAAGAACTAGAACACATTCTAAATCTCGGTCGGAGACGGAGAGCAAGTATGGAATGGTAGTGTTAATGTAAATTGCAATGTTAAGAAGTTGCAAATTTAGAGAAGAACATATGTCAGCTTAGCTTCTGCAACAAATCTGTTCTTGCTTTCTTGGAGCCACGACAGGACAATTGATTCCCAACCATCTATTCTTTTATTATTTATAATTATAACTTGTTTGTGATCAAATCTTTGAAGAAAAATATAAGACATCATGCTATTTTACTCAATAATACTGTGATAATGTGTTACCTGGTTTGAGCATTATCTATATGGTGGTCCTGATGTAGATTAAAGAAACAAACAGTAATTCACAAGTGAGAAGAGATATATTTTACATCCCAGAGGAGTATAATTGAAGATACCATTATTTTTGGTACATAAGTTCTTATAAAGATGGGAAATCCCCTACCTTTGAGAAACATTTTTATCTTTTAATTCATAAAGAAATAACCCTTGGTCTCCAAAATAATCTTTTATTTTATTTTTAAGAAAAGGATGCTCCGTGATATTGAAGTACATATCTTAACTTACATAAATTAATAATGCGAATTTGTAATAACTTGTCCCAAATCCAAATAAATAGGTATAGAAGCTATAATTGTAAACCATGGTCCTTGCGGATCGGATCATCCATATAATATAAAAAAAGCTTCAGATATTTGATATTTTTCTTTTTGAATGAGATCTCAATTCCAGCTACAGTTTCATTAGATATCTTACAACTAGAATCCTTCTTTTTTCCGATCCAATGAGTTCTGCAAAATTTAAAAGAAAATGCAATAAAAAAACAAAAAAATCATGTATATGTTCTTTAATGTTAGGCGAATTCGAGTAAGTGGAATCTTTATAAGATATGCCCTACATTACATAAATCATTTATCACCAGAGTGAAGCTGATCTTTGTCCTGTCCCCATCCTAACTAATTATCCTGACAAGATTCAATAGCTCAGGTCATGTTTTGATCTTGCCCTTTTTTTTTGACGAGAAAAAGGGGAGTAGGGGCGACCAATTATAGCTTGAACGAGATAACATTAGTTTGCAGTAAAATAACTATTTCAACTCTTTTAACGTTCATATACTACTAACAATATTCACATATTGTTCAGATCTTTGCAACAAATATGCACACCATTGTATGGAATATTAATTAAGTTACATATATGATATACAATCCTAGATAGAGCTATTGATAGAATTAAAGAACGGATTGCAGATTTTTGATTAGAGAGTATGAAAAAAAATGAATCTTTATGTCAGATACACCATTATTTCACCTCTGCGCAATTGTTCGCACCTACAGGTTCTCTTAGGCAACTGGATATTGCCATCACAGCAGCTTCAACGGATGCATCCTCGCCCTGTTTTTGAAGTTAATTGATTAGACTTACTTCTAAATATATTCACGTATAACCCAAAGATAAAGCGAGACAAAATTGCAAATTCACCTTCTCTTTCCAATAGAACATGTTTCCGTATTTCCCAGCCAAGCGGCTCCAAAAGCTACGGGGAACGTCTAGATCAACTGTGTCGCCTACATTGAAGTTCAATATGTTTCCTAATGAAGAAACCCGTTAGCCTAAATCATCAAGAGACAGCTGGTGTTATGTACATGTTAATTCTCTCACCAAAAGTAGGATCAGCAACAAAAACAATAGTTCTATCATCCACTTGCCAAAAATCTCTAATTGCCAAACCTGCAAGACATTAAGCAAACAAATGATGTGATCATGACGTCGACGCATGAAAAGACAGTTGATGAAGGGAGGAGAAAAGTTCACACCTGGCGTATCTGGATAATTTTGGGCTAAAACTCTCAACTTGAAACCAGTATCTTTTTCTAGATTAGCAATCTCCTGTTCGAGTCTTTTCTCCTGCAAATCAACTATCAGATGAAACTTGCGAAAATGTTGCTAGAGTAGTCATTTCAGCACATTTCCTACAAATTATAGGATTAAGCTGGAGAAGGTATTTCTTTAATTATCCAATTGATCTTAAAGTACTTTCTTGACGTGACAGTAAAACCATTAGTGCCTTAGTAGACAAAGAAAACATTCAACACATAGCTGGACCAATCTTTCCAGAGAAAACAGTACAACCGTTCAAGTCCGTGGATCACTGGCTAATTCAGGACCATTCATTCTCTACCTTGTCATGCATGACCCAACACCGAGTAGAAACTATGGAAATATGGAGTTTTTTTGCTTTGAACAGAGAAGTATGGAGTAAAAGTAAAGCTATATGAAACAAACAAGCACAAAACTTATCCACAGAATGATACAACAAGAAAAGCAACCACACCTGGCCATCAGATAGGAAACCAGCCACATCTATGACTGTAGTAAACTCTTTGGGAAGCAATTCCGGCTTATTAACCCCAACCTTTGCTTCTGCGACATCAACTCCTGCAAAAATTTTAATGTCTATGAACTCTCCTGGCTTCACCCATCTCATAGCATTAACCATATCATGAAGATACAAACTATCTAATAAACTAGACCACGTGGGTTCAATTCAGCCACAACCCAGAATGCATAACTCAATAAAAACAAAAAAAAAACATACAAGAATAAAAAAGATGTACTTGCCTGAGATAGAGAGGCTGAGTGAGAGGGCACCTGAAAGCAAGAAATTCAAGGACTTGGATTGAAAATTGAGGACCCATTTGCTAAATTTGGTTAAATTTGGGACTGAAGAGGTCAATCGGCAAGAACATGATGATGCAGTGATGGGTACTGATCGTTGTCGAAGTGAGATTGTAGTTTTGAGTGCGAGAGATGGAGGAGTTAGTTTGAAAGAAGCCAGCATTGCTTCGTTTTCTGGAACCCTACAACAGAAAGTGAAGTCCTTTTGGATAGGATTTGATTGACTGTCGTTTTCTCGCAGTTTCAGGCAATTATGAAGCGCTTGTTTTACGATGGAAGTTGTTTCTGTATGATCACTACTTAGAACCTTAATCAATACGGCAAAGATTACATTCACTGATTCGTCCAGGTTAATCAAGATGGTACTTATCAAAAGGCATTTCTATTCCTGATTTTCACGATAGAATCATTCATTTTTTGAGTTTCTCAATTCCTTCTCGGTGGCAGGTTTCTGAAATAAGATCTTAGTTAAAGCTCGTGCTCTCTCTCCATCCATTCAGGCTAGGTAGCTCTGTTTCAGATCAAACAAATATGAATGATCATGCCTGCATTCAGGCTAGGGGGTAACCAAAAATTTGGGAAATGCATTGGAAATCCAGATGGTGATAAAGAGTACAACATCATTGATCCTTGTCATTGATCCTTTATTAGATGCTATTCGGACATGAAAATGGTTGCACAAATTTCGACTTCCCTGTTAACTTCATCTTGTTTTCAAAGAAACTGCACCGCAGTGCTTTCTCTGAGAAGCTCAGTGCCAGTATGTTTAGCTCTGAATCAGCAGCTTGTTTGTAATCATTATCAAAGTTAATGCGTCAATGTAAAAAAAAAAATGCAGACGACAAACCCCAATGCGACATGATAGACCATTTAAAAATCTGATAGTATTATAACAAATGATAGGAGCAGAGAATAATTCCAGCTACTGATCAAATAATTCTGATCATGAAAACAAATCATACTATGCTTGGACAGGTACTAGCTAGTACTAACAGGTCCCTGTAAATTATTTCGCAGATACAAGCACTGTGAAACAGAATCCTACGGGAAGTAGACAGGCCAGTTGAAATAGTACGAGTCTCGGTGGTCTCTATCCATGTATTCGTTCCACTGCAAAAAAAGAAGAGTTCAAAATGAACATCATTTATTTGACTCGCTGAAGTTGCAAATTTCAAAAGCAGAAATAAAAGAAAAAGAATTATCAGTAAAAGCAAGTTGAGCTTTAGGGTAGGCCAGAAAGAGCACCCTGAACTTGTATTTTTGGTTCTTCTGCATTGCTTTCTTCCAGTGGTACTGCTCAAATAGAAATGCCCTGTCATGCCAACTGCACATTGCAACATGATAACAAAATTAAGACAGCGAGCAAGGCTTTCTGCTACAATACTGTAAAAGCAACAATATTGAAGCCAATGCCAATTCTAGCGACTGACTGAATTAATATTCATGACGAACAACCATTCTCACAGCCAAAGCGCAACCACAAAATTAAGACAGAAGGCAAGGATTTCTGCTGCAATAATGTACAATCTTTAAGCCAATGCTAATTCTGGAGACTGAATTAATATTCAAGACAATAATCTGACGATCACCACAATTGCAGCCAAAATGCAACCATGAAATTAAAACAGAAGGCAAGGCTTTCTGCCATACAATACTATAAAAGTAACAATTTTGAAGCCAATGCTAATCCTAGAGACTAAATTAACATTCATGACGATAATCTGACAAAAACCAAGCAGCCAAAATGCAAGCTCGTGATTACAAAAGCTCAATATGTTAGCAAGTTTAACAGAAACAAGGACTTCTTCAGCACAAAAAGAAATGTTCCTTTATGTCAATTCTCTAATTCATAATTTGACTTGTCATACTCATGTAACTTAGTCCACCATAAGGTGGATATAATATGGGCGAAAAGATACAATCTTTACTGTTAGAACATCTTCCAACTTTCAAAATTTAAGCTGTAGAAGATAACCCATTACTAAAATCCATAAATTTCTGCCCACAAACCAGTCAAATTACTAAATTTTCAAATGATGATCATTGCAGGAGAAATGGAAACAATTCAAGAATTCAAATTGGAACCGCAAAATAGAACAACCGTCCATAGCAGCAAAATAGAACAACCATACAATCTATTTCAAAAAAAAAAAAGACAGGAACATACTTCCACTGATTAGAGAGTTGCCAGATGTAGGGATTGAACCAGGTAGTTACAGAAAATAAAGCAGACCCGATCCATATGTTCACGAACCGGTCAGGGTCCGCATGAGGCACTCCCGGGTCTCCTCTGTAAGCATTTCCAAAGTACTTCTCCATCATCACAACCTCAACGATGCTTATCGCCTCCCTCTTCTCAAAGATCGCAACTTTATCCACAGAATTTTATGGGCCAAGAGAGTTGGGCCAACCGGGCCCATAAAATTGGAAAAACCTAGCGAGTAAGATGCGACAAGTTTTATTGTACTCGAGCGAGTAGGGATGTGATTGTGAATTTCCTAGTTCTATAAATAAACACGCACATAGTTTGATGGATTCACGTCTGTACATTTGTAGTGTGTGCTCTTCTTTTCTTCGATCAGGCCCTCCAAATGACTCCGTGATGGATTTTTCAATCCTTCATTTTCCCTCCAAATTTCCAAATTTACCTCTCTCTACAGAACCCTGAATCTCAATTTCTTTCTCTCTCTAGGGTTTTGTCTCTCAAAACACTCCAAGCTCTCTTCTTCGCTCCAATTTTTTCAATACCCATCTCGAAATATCAATTTGTCATTATTTATTAGATTGATTCGAGGATTTCGTTTTCTGGGTAGTCGTTTGAAGTGTCAAAGTTTGTTATTTTCAGTTGTTTCTCGTGACATGTAAAGGGCTGCTTAGGGTTTTGTGGATTTAGGTTTTGAGTTCCTTTCGTTCTTTCTGTTTGTTTCGGGAGAAAAATTAGAAGAAAATAAAGGGAGGGGGTTTATATGATTCATGGGGTGAATTGTGTAGGATTTGGTGAATTGTGTAGGATTTGGTGAAAACCCTGATTTTTGACATGAGGGTTCAAATATGAGCAATGGAGGTGAAGAGAGCAGAGAAGCGAGACGTAAAGCTGACGAATTTGCCCGTTCGGTGTCGAGGATGGCGGTGGCTCAGATATGTGAGAGCGTGGGGTTTCAAGGGTGCAAGGAACCAGCATTTGATGCGTTGGCCGATGTTGCCATTAGGTTCCTGTGTGATCTTGGCAAGGCGGCGAGTTTCTATGCCAATTTGTCAGGTAGGACTCAGTGTAATCTCTTTGATATAGTTAGGAGTCTTGAGGATGTAGGAGCTTCACAAGGTTTTTTGGGTGCTTCGGATACAATTGGTTGTCTTGTTAATTCTGGTACTGTTAAGGAGATTAGTGATTTTGTGTTTACTAGTGAGGAAATTCCGTTTGCGCAACCCGTGCCTAGTTTTCCAATTGTTAGAGAAAGGAAGTTGATTCCCAGTTTTGAGAACATGAATGAAACTCCTCCTGGGAAGCATATTCCTGGTTGGTTGCCTGCATTTCCTGATCCCCACACATATTTGCATACACCCATGTGGAATGAGAGGGTTCCAGATCCTCGCGCAGAAAAGATTGAGCAAGCAAGGCAGAGGAGAAAGGCAGAGAGGGCGTTACTGAGTTTGCAGCAGAGGTTGATGAGCAATGGCTTTGCAGGGTCTTCGTCCTCAAGGCCTAGTAGTGGCGGTGGTGTTAAGGAATTAGGAGTAGTTAAAAGCAATCCATATCTTGCCACTCCTTTGGAGTCCGGGGAGAAGGATGTTTCTGCTGTTGCTATGCCAAGTAAGCTAAGTAATCATGTTTCTGTGATGGATGCATTTGCACCAGTTATTGACACGGTGAAGGAAAGTGGACTTAGTGATGATGGAGATATTGAGAGGAGGTTACTCCCTGAGAATAGACCTTCTGTGAATTTTAGTATCAAAGCTAGAAAGAAGTTGTTAGGTGAACATCTAGATATTAGTCTTTCCAAGAAGGGTGGAGAAAGAA
>CAODLS013498175.1:0-14111 GCA_948243855.1 Flueggea neowawraea | reverse complement strand
TGGAAAAGTTGGAGATGTTGAACCCATGTTGCACGTAAAATCAAGAACGATAAACTGGAGATTAGGAATGGAGGTTTGGAGAATGAAATATCGTAAAGTGGTTGAAGTGCAGTAAATGACCATGACTTGGGTATTTATAAGAAGTGGAAAACCCTAATCATGACTGATGAAGTGTCGTCGGCGGAAACTTGTCAAATCACATCGTTTCACATCACTCGGCGAGTCCTTTTTCAGGGGGCATCTGTTACCCGCATTTAATGCACATAATGATGAAATCACGTGGCAGGTGCTGGTTGGATTGTCGTTACGAGAAACAAGGCGTCGTTACAAGAAACAAGGCGCTCCGAGACGTCAGGGAAGTCAGTAAAGCTGACATAGGAAAAGACAGATTGCACGTGAATACTTGAAGATTACGTTTCCAAATCTCGGAAAGAACAGATCGAGAATGGTTTTAGACATTCGGAAGGGTCTTCTAGGGAAGGAATAACTCGAGAAGGAGCCGATGAGTTAGGAGCATTCACCCACGACAATGCACGAGGAAACGTGGAGTAATTTATGGAGCACAGGTTCAAAGTAAGAACGTGTGAGTTTTTCAGGGCACGATGTTGAAGAAGAACGTGGGCTTCCTTAGAAATGGAGGACGCAGGGAGAGAACGTGGCCATCTGGCAGGAAGAAAATCAAGTATAAAAGAGGGATCACTACAGGACAAACACATACATCAACACACATCATTGTCTTTGCTTTTACTCTGCAAGTTTTTATTCTCATAGTAGCATAGTTTTCTTTGTGTAAGACTTGAATTCGTCATGTGTACATTGACCATGGCCTCAATAGGTTCTTTTGAGTCAAATGTAATTTCACGAGTTCTCTCTTAAGTTTAATTTTAGTTATTAATTCATTCCTTTATTTTATTCTTTTTTTATTTGTTACGATCATTCGATTAGTATGTCCGGAAGTCCTAATTCGTTAGGTAACACCGAACCCTATACGATTTCTAATCTCGCATCCACAGGCAATCGATTCCCTAAAGAGAATTTCGAGAACAGATTCGATGCTCAATTTGGAGGGAAGTTGATTCCAAAAAAAGTTGTGCTAGTAATGAAGTTGTTGGTGAGAAAGTTGGTTAGTTTATTTTGTCGAAAGTATTTTATAAAATATAATAATGTCTTATTATTGAAATATTAAATTGAATGAATAAAAATAGACTTGCTTTTGAATATAAAAGTAAAAAATCAAATCAAATAAGATTGATAAAAAATTAAATTCTAATTTATCAAACATTTATTAAAAATATAATAATTAAAACATCAAAAGTAATAAAACAATCTATAAACTAATAAGGACCATTTGAAATTTATGTTTCTTAACGAAAAACCCTAGACCTCCAACTTTCTCGAGTTCTCTTGCCTCCCACGCCTCCATTGTTTGTCGCAGCCTTCGTCATGTTTGGGTCGCCCGGCACGCAGGCGTCGGCGCCCAAACCAGCATCACCTGATTTTTACTTCAATCCTAAGGATATGTTCTTAATGTTGGCTTCCAAACTTGGTGGTTCAAATCAGCCTTAGTCACCGTCTCCTCAGGGCGTCGTCACTCCTCCTCGACTGGCCAGGCAAAGTTATGCTATTGCCATTCGCAATGAAGTGGTCCTCATATCTGGTGCCGATTTTGCTATCCCACCTCCTACCAATCTGGGTGGTTTTGCTTCAGTCACAGCCTCACAAGATGTTTATGACCAGCGGGTTATGGATTGCCAAAGTTTTCTAATTGGCAGAATTGTTTGATCGAATGGAGACTCACCATGGCTTCATGAAGATTTGAAGCTGAAGCTTACTTCCTTGTGAGGATTAAAATCTCGTTGGAAGCTTATCTCTCTCGGCAAGGGCTATTATCATGTTTTCTTAATTTCTCCAGAGGATTAAAAATTGATTTCGAGTAAGAGAGCTCCCAATATTCACCCTGGGATCTATCTGCTCCATCCATGGGTTCCGAGTTTTGATCCAGAAGCACAAGAATCCACCTCTACACAAGTGTGGGTTCGACTTTATAAATTTCCTTGGGAATTTTGGCACTCAAAATTGCTCACTGAAATCACTAGTGGAATTGGTGTTCTCCTCCAAATAGATGCAAAAACGCTTGAGGGTGAGCTCAACCATTTTGCAAGAATCCTTGTTGACATTGATCTTTCAGATAAGCTCCATGAGACATTGCATGTTAAAACTGTTTTGCAGTCTCTTTGGATTGATGTGGTTGAGGAGAATTTATTGGCTTTCTATCATACATGCAATTCAGTTGGTCACTCATCCTATGATTGTCGCAGGAGTATTAAGCCATCACTTTCTGGAAAGCCTAAAGATCCTCTAGCATCAAAGGTGCCTCTAGTCAAAAAATGGGTGCTCAAAAAAGGTAACACGGTAACTGTTAGCCAAGATTTTCAAATCTTTCATGTGCGTGCGCCTACCACTGTGTCTGCAGGTGAGGAGGAAAGTTCCCGAGTTCCACTTGTTAGCGGAGAACAATGTGTCATGACTTTCGATACTATTGATGCTCTGATTCCACAAGAAAAGGAATGATGCAGTTACAACTGCTATGGACAAGAGGGAAGTTTTTTAATCATCGCATAAGGCTGATGATTTGCTTAAGTGTGCCACAAATGATATGCTTCCCCAACTAGTGGTGTCTCTTTCGCCTTCTATGGAACCAGTTAAGGCCACTCGTGTCAATGTGGGCTCTCATACGCACACATTTGTTGCTACTGTTTCTAATGCATGCACTTCATGGGCTGACCAAGTAAACAATGCTTCCATTGTTATTGATCAGACTGACCCATCTGTTTTTCATGGCGAAGATGATGGAAAGTGGACAACTCTTCGTAGTAATAAGAAAAGAAATTCAAAGAAACAGAAACCAGCTTTAACAATTTGAGCTTCTCAGCCTCCATCGCAGCCTCCAGCCCTTTACCCCGCCTTGAATTATGAGAATCTTTTTCTGGAACTGTAGAGGTCTGGGAATGCGGAAACGCAACAGACACTTAGAAATTTTTGCTCTATTCACACGTCGGATATGATTTGATTGTTTGAGCCAATGGTTTCAATTCCATTTCTTGTCGTTTTTTGGATTCCCTCGACATGGAGCTTGTTGCAGTGAACAATAAGTCTTTACCAACTCTTCGGTTTCTTCGCCATAGGGATTTTATTGTGTCTAATATTATCATTTCTGAACAATATATGTTTGTCAATGTTTTGATTCATAACTGCACTCATACAGCTTCTTTTGTGTATGCTAGTACTTGGTGTAGTCATAGGAAAGAACTATGGGATGCTTTTCGGCGCTTGGTCCCTTCGGTGCCTACTAATTGGTTTCTTATTGGTGATTTTAATGATATTTTACGAGCTCATGATAAGACGAGATGTCCACCACATTCTCGCCTTTGTTTGGAGTTTAAAGCTTTCATTGAGGACTGCAATCTTATTGACATTCCTTTTAGGAGTGCGAGGTACACTTGGTGTAAAAGGGTTTCGACTTCTAAAAGAATTCAAAGTAGCATGGATGGAGTTTTGGGTACTTGTTTCGTCTTGACTAGGCATCACTCAAATCATTGCCATTTATTGCTTTCTTGTGTGCAGGAGCCCTTCAATGGTCATTCTTCTTTCAAATTTTAGGCAATGTGGCTTACTCATTCAGGACTCAGGAGTCTTATTGCTGCCAGTTGGAACTCTAATTTCTTTTACGGGTAATCCTAAGTATGTTTTGTGTAGCAAGCTTCGCAGTCTAAGGCACATTTTAAAATTGTGAAATAAAAGCATCTTTGGGAATGTGGATCAAAACATTGTTGCTGCTCATGTTGAGTTAACAAGAACATAAAAGGATATTGCCTCACATGGATTCACAGAGATGCTCCACAACCAGGAGTTGGATGCCCATGAAAAGCCAAAATAATTTCTTATTCAAAAATAAGTCTTCCTTAAGAGCAAAAGCATAATTCGATGGATTAATAGTGGGGACCGAAACTTACCTTTCTATCACACTATAGCTCGCCAAAAGGTTAGAAGCTTGATTAATGAATTGGTGATTGACGATCATTTGTCTCATGATCATGATGTCCTTCAAGCTCATGTTGTTTCTTATTTTACAACTTTGTTTTCGTCGGAGGTGAATCATGACAAGAATTTTCTCAATAGTGATGATATTATTCCTAGATTGGTGACCTTTGAAGATAATGTTAATTTGTTGCGTCTTCCTACTTACAAGGAAATCAAGTTGACTATTTTTGCCATGGATGATGAAAGCGCTCTGAGGCTTGATGGGCTCTCTGTTATTTTTAACGGCTCCCCATATGGTTATTTTTCGGTTGCTAGAGGCATCAGACAAGGGGACTCTATCTCCTCTCCTATTTTTCCTCGCAGAGGACTTTTTCAATCGCAAGATCTCTTCATTGGTTACCACGTTCTCTTGCGGCGATCAGTCATGGTCAGTTTGCTTTCCTGTCTCACTTGTTTTATGCTGATGATACGTTGGTTTTTTCTAAAGCTACAAACGCAACATTGAGGCTCTTAATAGCTGGTTCGAGTCTTATAGGCTCTTGACTAGTCAACAGGTCAATTGTGACAAGTCTAGTATATTCTTTGGGAGCAAAATCAGTCTTCGCAAAAAACAATAGTTGAAAGATAGGTCTAGTATGAAGTTGGGGCATTGGCCATTTACTTATTTGGGCATTCCCATTTTTATTGGCGCTCCTAGGCGGTAGTGGCTGCAATGTATTGCTAATAAAATTCTTTCTAAATTTGCTAAATTGAAAGGGGATTCAATGTCTCAAGCAGGTAGTGCTTTTATGATTAACTCTGTTATTATGGGTTCCTTCTTGCACTCTTTTGGGATGTATCAATGTCCTAGCAATCTTCTCAAATACATGGAGAAACATATCAAAAACGTTATGTGGATATGCTCAACTCTTACAAGAAAACTAGTTTCGGTGCCTTGGCATTTTTGTTGCCAACTCATCTAAGAAAAAGGCTTAGGTCTTAAAAATTTAATGACTCTGAATGAAGCTCTTCTGCGCAAATTTTCTTGGAGAATTATTGAGGGTAAGTCCTTTGCAAGCTCTATTTTTAGATGGCATTTCTTGAACAAAATGGCCTGCCAAAATCTGTGTATTTGAGTTCCTCTATTTGGCCCTCTATTTGAATTCAATTTTCCAACATATTAGATGATTCTATTTGATTAGTTGGGGAACACAACACTGTTAGTTTTTATCATGGGAGATGGCTTATTCCCACGGTTGTCGAACAACTTCATGTGTCGAATTCGGTTGAAGGATGTGTGGGGGATTTCCAAGCAAATGGAGAGTGGCAGATTCCTTGGCATCTACGATTAGCCTTCCTTCTTTTGGCTGACCGTATTGACAACATCATGGTCCTATCTAGCAATGGGGATCAATTATTTTGGGTTCATTCCATGGATGAGAAAGTTTCTACTAAGACGATTTGTGATTTTATTTGCCCTTCTGGGAGGCGTACATTGTGACATCATTTTCTGTAGGCTCACTTCATTCCTCCATCACGTTCTTTTAGTTGTTGAAAAGCATTGCATGACAAACTAGCAACAGAAATAGCTTTGTCTAGTCGTGGCTTCAACATGGTTTCCATGTGCGGACTATGTTGTTGTTCTATTGAAACCATTCCTCATTTGTTCTTAGATTGCAGTTTCACGAAGACGGTGTGGGAAGCCGTTTGGGCTATCTTTAGTCATCCTTTTCCATCTTTCAACTCTCTTGTTGATTTTTTTAGTAGTTGCTACTTTATATTTCAGCACTCAGATTCGTCCTTATTGAAGAGCTACCTTAGTGTCTTCGATCTGGTTACTTTGGAAGACATGAAACAATGCCATCTTCGAGGGAATTCAGCCTTCAGTTCATCTTTTCCTCTCAAGAATTTGAGGTGCTCTTCGTGAGGAAAATTATTTTCATAAAGGCACTATGCATAACAGTCTTTCTGATCTTCATATTCTGAGGCAACTTAACATCCAAGGGAGGCCATCAAAAGCTCCTATGATTCTCTGTGTTAGATGGCATCCATCGCTGGCAAACTAGGTAAAGGTCAACACTAATTGTTCATTTTGTGGTTCTTCTTCTAGGGCAGGCGACATCTTTTGAAATTCAAGAGGATTTCCCATAGGGTGTTTCTCTTCTCCAATTGGAAAAGCTCTTGCGTTTGTTTCTGAACTCATTGCAACAACTTTCGTTATCAAGAAAGCTTGGGAGATGGGCTGGCATAGCATATAGGTTTAGAGTGATTCTACTTATGTGGTGCAATTAATTAAAACTTGGTTCCTAACCGGGTTTACATTGAATAGTTTGAATGCTTGAATCTTATGTCTAATATGTGTGTTATTGTTTCACACATCTGTAGAGAAAGCAATGGTGTTACAGATAAGCTTGCCAATTATGGATGGTCTATTGATAGCTTGGAGTGGTGACCTTATTGTCTTAGTTTTTGTGGTTCTCTTATTTATGATGACTTAAATAGAGTTGAGATGTTCCGCTTTGTTTAGCAGCGGATAGTGTTGATTTTCCGTTTATGTTTTTGCCTTTCTTTTGGGGTTGTAATTAACTCTTCTATACATTTTCTTTTTCATTAATAAATTTGACCTCGTGAAAATGAAAATGTCACAGGGGAGGTGCCAACCTAGTTGGAATGTACCTGTTGCGGTCACTGATTTTCTGATACTTATGTTTTTATTCAAAAAAATCTATAAACTAATAAAAATTCTAATTAAGTTTTAATAAATCAAAATGCTCTATGTATTGTACGGCAAAAAAGCATAGGTATATGTAGGAATTTTGTTTTTATATAATTAAAGGGGCAATTTAGTTATATTGGATTATATTCAGTTAGGAAGTACAAGTTATTCACTCTCCTTTTATTAATTAATTTCTTGAGAAACTAAGGAAGTTAGACAGTCAAAAGAATTTGAAGCTCTTTTGATTTTTAACTCCTTCAAGCCAAATATGTCAAAAATTGTCATTTTATGTAACTTTATTTCCACAATGCACTCACTTACAACTAAACAAGGGTTGAGACTCTTCAATGATACACATGGTTAATTTTTGAGTTGAGGAAACAAAGAATCTTCTTAATAACTTGAATGTCTTCTAGTTTTTCTCCAAGCCTCTTCATTTGATTTACTATAATCGAGATTCTTCTGAAGTAATCCGAAATGGGTTCCACCACTGTTCTTTACTATATTCTGTGCAAGCCATGCATCTATTTGAGGGAGAAAAAAAACTTAATTTCTTTTGTAACTCTTCATTGAATGTCAAGTTTATTTCTCAAGTTCTGATGTATTTCACATATAATGGAGTCACTGAAACATAGTCATCCTAAGAACATCTTTAATGACTTTTTAAAGTTCAAGATTCTTTATTTTAAGAGTTAATTCAAAAAATAAAGCTCTAATGTAATCATATATATTTTATATTTAGATTAAAGAGTGGTTTTTCCTTTCTACATTTGGATTAAAAAATTCATTAGTCTATGCCTTTCATATTATTAATGAGGTTCAAGTTTTCATGGCATTTTAACTATTTTTTCTATTTATTTTTTATTATTTTTATTCTACTTACAAAAAAATATTTAATTTTAAAGATCACCACTGAAAATAATTTTTATTATCACTCTTTTATACTTAAAAATACTTTTTATCTATAAACAATATATCAAAAAATTATTTCAACAACTTTTCTTATTCATTGTTATTTTTTATTATTATTCTACTTCTAAAAAATATTTAATTTTAAAGAGCACCACTGATTTTTTATAATTAAAAAATGTTCTTTATATATAAAAAAAATATATCAAAAAATAAAAGTAGCATTAAAGATATTATAAAATATGCGTTTGTAATTGCAATGTTGTGGCCAAATCAAGTCAAAAGATGTTTTTCACATTTAATGGAGTACATTTGTTTTTTCCTTTTGGACTAATCAAAAAGTGTGCCACTTCTAGTTCGATTTTGTCTCTGGCAGCGGTTTTCCTGCTAGGAAAGCAGTAAATAATGCAAGTGATCTCTTCGGAGATGAAAATGGGGCCATGTGAGAAGCTCCTCGAATAGTAGCATAAGTTAGGATATCGCCATACACTTGCGTCCATCCACCAACCTAAAAGAGGCAAAAGAAGAATCAGAAAAGAATAACGAAATATTCAAAACAACATGTATTACATGCTAATAAATTGATTTTTTTTTCGCAAAGTGATTTATGCTTGAGTTTTTAAATAAAAATGCAAAATTAAGAGTAAATTTATACGTTAAATGGATCTCTCCTAAGAAACTTTCTACTGGTAGGGTGGACTGGCTGCACAAGTATTATCTACTCTATATCCGCCAGTAAATTAATGCAAACAACACGATTTTAATTAGCAAAATATCAAATTTACCAACTAATCTCTTACGCTGAGCTAATCGGCTTGTAGCTCATTGAAAAAGAAAAGGAAATTAAAAAAAATGTATATATGTTGTAGTAGTTTAGAATGCTTACCTGTTTATCCTCAAACCAAGCTCTATAAGGCACGGTTAAATTCAACCTCAGCTCTTTTGCCAAGTCATTCACTAAAGTTCTAGTCCCAGTAAAGGGGATTACAGAATCCTGATCTCCACTGCAAAGCTTTCTTTAATTAAGTACAAGTACGCAAATTCTGCTGAGAAAATGCTACTGGAGTTCTCCTGTTAATTCGTACCTGAATACCAATACTCGAATGCCTGAACTGACGAGTGATCCCACAACATTAATGGTCGGTATTTCCAGGTTTTGGTAATCATATTCCATGACACTGCAAATATTAAATAGTGTCTGACATATTAGACGTTGGTATAACCGTAGAGCAAAAACTGGAAGTTTTTATAGATTTGCAAATTATTCCTGGTTTTGTAGATTTGCAAATTATATAATTGTAATAATGAAAAACTAATTAATCAATTTATTATACCTGCTGCAGAAAGTCCAGTTTGAGATTCCAACCAGATGAGCATGTAGGGCGTCTTGGACATTTTTCTGGTTCAAATACTCATACGTTTTCTCTTGCACACAGAGATCTATATTCTCTGCTCCATTCTGCAAGTTTTTCAGAGAAGCAAAATCAATAGTCAGTCCAAGACATTTAAAAAAGCTCATACGAATGTGACTCATGGCTCATTGGTACTAAAATCAATTCTAACCATAAACATTAGGAATGGAATACTTGATTTCAAAATGACTTGTCAAAAAACAGCCATACAAAAAAGCCTGGTTAGGAGCTTACAGTATTTTGATTGAGAGCTTCATAGAATGGAATACTTGGTGTCGAAAACTTGAAGACTGATCCGAATGGATTATTGCGAATATCCAAGTTTGATTGACCATAAGATACACAAACATCAGCAGTAACATCATAACTATCAAAATATTCGGAAGGAAATTCTTCTGAAATCTTCTTATTCACAAGTTCACAAGCTGGTGAAGATGTGCCTTGTATGTTTTCTCTCCAGATTTGTGAAGTGTTACAAGTTGATGTCAGAAGCTTATAAGTAGGATCTGATATTATCCCGTGAGTCCAATAGTAATCACCCTCAGCATTAAAATCTGTACAGAATTCTAGTAGCGGGTTTCCTATCTGAAGAAGTAAAAAGACGAAAATATCAAGAATGGTTTAACTCGAATCTGGTTTTAACTACATTATCTTACAGCTATTACTAGCTAATGTTTGGTTATAGGAAATTAAGGAATAGAAGTACTCACAGCTATACCCTTCAAATTGAATTTAAGTCCTGACTGAAGTATAAGTTGTGCAAGTTGTGGGACATAATGACCTGTAACAGATTTGACATGTTAAGGACTATAAGTCAAAATACTTCAGCTCTGTATTTAACAGAAGATGTTATCCTGTTTTCAGTTCTGCTTTTAATGATAGATATCATTAGGCTTGTAGCTTAATGGTACTGGATTCAACTCCAACACCAAAAGGTCGAGGGTTCGATCTTTAACAAGAGCAAATAAAATGACTTATCAAAAAGGAAATGAGACTAAAGATGTTATATGTACCTGCATAGCTCTCTCCAGTAATAAATAACTCATTATTCTTGTACTCTGGAAATTTGAGAAACCATTGTTCCAGAAATTTGAGGTTGTCTTTTGCTACAAGAAGGAAGAAATTCACATAATTACTTTGGTCTTCATCACAAGAATAGAAGAAATATATGGAGGTCGGAAAAGTAAGTAAGCTTGTAGAGGGAGATCAGTATACCTGTGACTGTGTCAGTAACATAATTGTAGAAAGATGCATTAGTTGAATAAGAGAAAACAACCCCTGCTGGTGATTCCAAGTATAACATATTTGCTTATGTTATAGACAAGGTGAAGCCAAGTCAAGTTTGATGATATCTTTTTATTCTTTTACCTTTGTCACCTAATAAATCATTAGGTGAAAAGAAACAAAAACAAACCACTGTTCCAACTGTAATCATTTGCAACCAGAATTCCTCCTCCACTAGGCTTCAAGGGACCATGCTCAGAGAAAGCCCCAGCTCCAACAGATGAACAACCAGGTCCTATAATAACAATATGTAATTCAATTGAAACAAGTGCCAGAAGAGTTTATCTTTGGACATAAATCCTGCTATGGGTTTATTTTTTCTGGCATGCACTAATGAACAGTTTGACAGGAAGAAAGTTTTGAAAGACTGGTGAGTATGATAAATGTAAATTTTTGTAAGTTACCATTCTGCAAGTTTTGTCTTTAATTACCTCCGTTAAGCCAAAGAACAAGAGGCTTTGATGAGGGATCTGATTCTGCTTCAACAAAGTAATAAAAGAGGGCTCTCTCTTGTTTTTCATCAACAGTTACGTATCCTGCATATTGCTGAAAGGTCACATTTGGTTGTCCAGGCAAACTCACAATCTTATCCTCCTCTTTAGACGACGATTTTACTGCTTCTAAAACATCCACAAAACTTGCACATAACATTAAAACAACAATTACCCATGACTTCAAATACATGGTTTAACCAATAAAAAAACTAACTTAGATATATTTGGATTACAGAAACTTTACTCCAATTTTGATTTAATGAAAAGAGCTTAGGAGTGTCCTTTATAGAGGAGATGGAATGACCCTTGATGTGTCTTGTTTAGTTGTTCTCATGGTACGTTTAATACATGCCTAGACAAGTATTACAGCATAGAAACCGGCCATTGGAGATGTCAATAAGCTAGAGCCTGGAGAGTCCAAAGTAGAGACGAAGGTTTTTATGCAATGGCCATATAAAAAAAAGGCTGCATAGGCTTATTTAATTTTGTTGCCTGCACTATATATATTGACTAGACTTTTGGCAAAATTTACTCAACTCGCCAATTATTGCACTAATTAAGATCAATATTGACCAAAACATAGAATCTGGAAGTATAATATGATAGAAATTATGTCTGTTTCTTCCTTAACTAAATTCGATGGAACTTTCTTTTATACTATTCAACGTACGCCTTCGGCTGTATATGATATAAATGCTTGTTTTTAGACGTATGTATACTGGAAAATTGTCCTTGTCGCCATTCACACGAGCTCTGGTACGTATTAAACTTCTTTCCATAATCAATCACCTTAATTGTTTTTTTAATTTTTTTTCCTGACAAAAAAAACCACCTTAATTTTTAGGCCGGCATTGCCACTAATTCAAGGGGATTTCATTGAGTAATCAACAATGGAGTTAAAAAGAAACTATATTTTGGTGAATCTTCTATTTCGCCTTCATCTTCGTCCTTAAATTTACAAGAACACAAAATCGGAGAGACGAAGGGGATGATGAGTGTTATAAAGGGTTGAGATGAAGAATAGTTTCCCTCATCGACGGACTGCAAAATAGGTCTATAGAATGTAGAAATTAATTGTGAAGCTCCTTTTTTGGGTTTGGTTATAGAAAGTGTGAGTTGCGAATGACTGGTTTGAGAGCGTTCAGAAAGAAAAAACAGGGTTATTTTTGTCTTTGTAATTCTTTAATTCGTAAGTCTACTTGCATGTTAAATTTGATGATGTGGCATGTCAAATGCAAATGACGGAGATACGGTCAATGACTGAAACGATTAAATCAAAACTTGCAAAGATTGAAGTGGAGAATATGATAACCCTTAGCTACTGCTTTGTAATTTGTCTAAAATAAACTGTTCCTACCTTTTGGAAAACTTAAAATAAAAAGTATACTTATAATTATGAGACTTGTTGTATTCTCGAGAAGTAAACGAAAGAATGTTCGTTATTGCCTAGTAAACTAGGACTTCAACTTTGAAAGGACGAGTAACGAGTGCTCGAAACGACTAACTAAAACTATGAAAGAAAATACTTGCATTAATCAAAATATGACAATACGAGAGAGAACTTGTTTACACTTGAAGCATGAAAACTCATGACAGCCATGTCCAATAAACAAACAAGACGAATTCAAATCTTGGTTACAATAAAATGAAATTACAATAAAAGGAAACCTTATACTATCGAGCAATCTAAGGTAAAAGCAAACAGTAGAAAATCAGTCTTGATGATGTGAGTGTCCTATAGTAGCTTCCTCTTTTATACTCCACTATGCGTCCGTCGAAATAGTCATGGTTCGGATAATGGCCTTCTCATGTTCTTCAGATATGATTCCCCACGTTCTTCAACATTCCCTCCCTCCACATTTTATGAAAATGGAAAACGTGGGTGAGAAACAGTTTTACCGCTACGTACACTCAGTGGCGGAGCTAGAAAGTCGGCGACGTGGGGCGGATCAAAATGAAAATATTTCTTCATATTTTGCAAGGATTGACTGAAATATTTTTTTTTTGTAACAAAACATATATTGATATTAGAGTACGATAAAATTACATTAAAGACACTTAAAAATATAAAAACAATATAAATCAAGTTACACTCATTTTTGTGGTGCAATATAATTGATTTTTTACAACTATAGTTAGAAAGTGGGATCTCCATCGAGTTTCTCTTAGTCTACCCAAAGAAGTTTTTTTTTTTTTTTTTGCCTGTAACAAGTTTAGCTCAATTTAAATACATACTACAAACGCCTTAATTGCATAAGTTATAGAACTTTCCTTTTTTTTTTTGGAGTTTGTGGTATCTTTGGCCTTGGTTTTCAGAATTGACATCAAAGCATTTGAGTTAATGCTTGTAGATATTTTTAATTAGAGAGAAATATAAAGAGCTCAAGTGGCAAAAAACTTAGATTACATATTTTCACTATATATAATATATATATATATATATATATATAGTTAAAACGGAATTTATCTATAGTTTTAAAGTTTTCGAAAGCATAATTAGATTTTTTTTCAACTATATGATTTCTCATGGTTTTTTTTTTGTATTCGTTAAATGGAACTCGTAATCCATTAAAATAAAATAAAAAATAGAATAAGCAGTTGATAGATAGAGGGACAAAACAAGACAGTTAACAGAAAGAAGGACCAAATAGGAGGATTTACAAAACCTCATGGATGAGGTAAGAAATGTTCTTAAGACATACTCTAGTCTATGCCCAAAAAGGATCTGTGAAACATAAGCACAACACCTTCGCAAAAACAGAACCAGACCAGCTCTGCTCCTCTTTGTAATACCCCAGTCTGATTCTGGTAAGACTCTCTGTAGTCTTCCATTCAGTTTCGTTTCGATCTTGGTCGATGCGAGTGTTGAGTTGAGGATTTATGTTTGTGAGAGGTGTTACTCGAGTAAGCATTTGTGTGTTACTTGAGTAATGTGAGGTGTGGATTACTCGAGTAAGCCTCGTGTGTTACTCGAGTAAGTCATGTTCTTGGATGAACACGAAGAACACCTGGAAAAAGTGTTATTCGAGTAACATGATGTGTTACTCGAGTAAACAGGGTGTCACTCACCGGTTACTCGAGTGAGGGCACTGTTTTGGGTAAGGTCTATAAATACCCCCACCTGACTCTTTCATTTCTCTCACCTCATTTTCGTCTCTCTCTAACTCAAATCGATGCAAAACGTGTTCCTGTTGCCCTACATTGTTCCCATTTCATTCCTAGAGGTAAGATTACGTATCTAATCTCTTTATTTCGTCCATTTCATGTTTAAATATT
>CAODLS013498021.1:0-12840 GCA_948243855.1 Flueggea neowawraea | reverse complement strand
GCGTGACAGCTATTTTTTTATGCTTACTTTTAGGAAATAGTATTTGAATTCTGACTTGTTTATAGTGTATGAAGTGAACCAATTTGGGTCTTTACATGCTTTATGCTTATGTCTATATATAGCTTATTATAATCTAGCAGTGGACTCATGTCCCTAAGAGCATGCCTGCTTCTGTATAATTTAGTTTTTTCGGTATGCATTGATATTTATAATAATGAAGTGCATGTTTTGCTCCATCAATCTCCATTATTCCGTTAGAGTGGAGCAATGCATCTCAGACTCTGCTCAGAGTGAGCCCAGAAGGCATTTACACACACAAAATGTTTGATGCTTTAACTTGTCTTGAGAGCTTCTAAATCGACATGTTGTCCCACTACTCAGATGTCATGACTCAGTTCTGCTAATACTAGTACGCTTTTTAGCTTCTGGTTCTGGGTTTTGCTCTGAACCGAATTTGTAGTCTTGTGGACCTGGTAATAAGGGTCCGTGTACTTCCTGGATGCCCCTGACGGGCTCTGGCCAACTACTCTGCTTATGTTCTGATATTGGCTCTGATAAACTGGCATGTGGAATTCTAAAGTTTGCACGTGTAGTTGCAGAATGGTTTGAATTCAAGTGTTCCTAGAGTACTTTTACAGGACGAGGACTTCGGTTGGAAACATTCATGCTCCTACACTGCACTGCGGGAAGCTATAACTTATCAGAAGACCTGAATTTATCTCAAATAGAAGTGGTTAAGTGTTGTTAACGACCCAATTGAGGTCTCTTATCACATCCAACAAATAGATGCACATGGAGGCGTAAACCACGCCACGACACCAGCTTTGGGTTTGATCGCTTACCTATTTTCCAGTATTGGATATGGACATGTGCCGTATAAGATGGCGAGTCTGAACAATGATAAGTGTGTAGGCCAACTTTCTTTCTCAATTTCCGAGTCCATACTAATGAATTCAGAGTTCGACCCATTGACCATTTCCAGCCACATGAGCTATATTTTTTTATTATTGGGTCGATGCATAGAGAAGGAAATCCAACCACTATTAATTCTTAGGATTTCTTTTTCAACTATAATTATTCAGCTTATACACCTTTGTTTTTATCATATATAATAACAACACTATTTGAAAAACAAGACTCGTGGTAAGAAAGGCCTAGTTGCCCTCAAATTAGACATGAGCAAGGCCTACGACCGTGTTGAGTGGGGATTTCTCCGGCGGTTAATGTTGATGAAGATGGGCTTTAGCGAGACGTGGGTGGGTCTTTTCATGAGTTGTGTGTCTTCAACTAAGTTTTGGATAAATACAAAAGTGGTCTGTTGGGACCAATTAAACCAAGTAGGGCCTTGGGCAGGGCGATCCCCTTTCGCCTTACCTATTCATTCTGTGTTCGGAAAGTTTGTTGATAAGGAAGTATGAAAGGGCTGGGCTTATCCATGGATGTCGCATAGCGAGAACAATTCCGTCAATTTCGCATTTGTTTTTTGCTGATGACAGTTGTCTTTTCTTTCAGGCATACAAAGACAAATCAGACAGAGTGAAGCACATCTTGGAGGTTTATGAAAAAGCATCAGGACAGATTATTAACTTCAACAAATCCATTATGAAATTCAGTGAGAACCGTAGTGCCAATTTGAGAAGCGAGTTGTCTGGTATTTTGGGTGTAAGGGTGGAGGAGAGTTTTGGGAGATATTTGAGTTTGCCTGCAGAGGTGGGTAGGAATAAAACAGAGGTTTTCTCATACATTAAGGAGCGGATTTGGAATTTAGTTAACTGCTCGAGCGCCAAATGTTTGTCCAAAGCTTGGAGAGAGGTTCTTGTAAAGCGTGTAGGAATGGCTGTTCCAAGTTATGTGTTGGGGGTTTGTCTCCTTCCTAAGGGCCTATGTGTAGAGATTGTGAGAATATTGACTGGTTATTGGTGGAATGCTGCTGGGAGGAAAGGCATAAGATGGAAGGGGTTGTGCACTCCTAAAAGTGGGGGTGGGTATTGTTTCAGACAGTTTCATGAGTTAAATTTGGCCTTTATTGGGAAGTTGGCTTGGCTGCTGATCTGACGGCTTTGGTGGCCCGTTTGTTGAAGGCTAGGTATTATCCTAAGTCAGATTTTCTTAGTGCTAAACTTGGATACAACCCTAGTTTTACATGGCGTGGCATATTCCATACGCAAGAGTTAATTAAGAAAGGATGTAGGTGGCGTGTTGGTAATGGGAATTCCATACTGGTGGGGAGAGACGCATGGCTAATGGATGAAGTCAATCCTTTTATTTCTACTGAGATGGAAGATCAGGTTAAGAATGCTAAGGTGGTGGAATTTATCTCAAATGGATGTTGGGACTTTAGCAAGTTGCAAAGGACTTTCAGTGAGAGAGATTGTCAGCTGATATGGAGTATTCCTATCAGTTTAAATGGGCTCCCGGATAGAGTTATTTGGTCTCCTGAAAAGAAAGGCCGGTATTCCATTAAATCAGCTTATAGAACTCTAACGTCCCATGTGTTTTTAGGGGATGAGGATCCACGACGGATGTGGAACCGTATATGGAATTTAAGCATACCGGGAAACATAAAGAATTTTATTTGGAGAGCAATCAAGGATGTACTTCCATCTAAGGTACGGCTAATTAGTAAATTTGTGGTTCTTAATACTAACTGTGATATTTGTCAATGGGGCATTGAGACGACTTTACATTGCCAGCGTGATTGTCCTTTTGCGAGGCTACTTTGGATGATTTCGAGTCTGCCGCTTGGTAATTGTTTGGGGGATTCCTTTGTTGAGTGGTACATGAGTGTCAATAATGTCTTAGATGGAAGGGAGTTGGAATTGTATTGTTGGCTGTGTTGGTCAATTTGGAAACACAAAAATGGAGTTGTTTGGAACAATTGCTTCAAGAACCCAGAGTGTGTTGTTAAGATCTGCAAGTTGAAAAAATCATGGTGGGATGAAGCTCAATGTTGACCCAGCTGTGATTACTCTCGAATTTCCCAGCGACCGAATGGCAATCGAGATGGGCAAGATGGAGTTATCGGTGGAGGAAATGGGTTGAATCTGGATGTTGACGCTGCATGTTTTCATGATTCCAGGTTAACTGGTCTGGGTGGGGTGTGTTTGAATGATGATGGGGAGGTAGTTGCAGCCTTTACTAAGTGTTTGTCTTATGGAGTTGAACCTAAGATTGCTGAAGCAATATGCATTAGAGAAGTTTTGAGCTAGATTAAGGAACTAGGGTTGGAGAATGTCAATATCCAATCTGATTCCCTTCTTTCGGTGGAGGCAATCTGCAACAACTTAATGGATGATACCTATTTTGGTGTGATTATAACTGACTGTAAAGTGTTGGTGTCTTCTAGCACTTCTGTTGACGTATCATACAGAAGTAGGTCTCACAACCAATAACACTTTTATGGGATAAAATTTGTTAGATTAATATACTCTTGTTTCTTATGCCTAATAACACTTTTATGGGATAAAATTTTGTTAGATTAATATACTCTTGTTTCTTTTTTTTTTATAATTACATTTATATAAGCTTTTTAAAATCTAATTACATTTTTTTAACTACCTTGAAAAAAATTCATCATAATTCAATGATATTTTTAAACTAAGTTGATTAAATTCTTAATATTTGTATTTAAATGTGATATTTCAAACTTAATTGCTATCAACAAATGGTATACTTGATCTATTGCCAACGTCGTTGACAACAGTCAATATGCATCTCAAAACGACAGTAGTATTTTAATGTCCCTATTGTGATTATACTCTTTCATTTTCTTAGTTCAATCAAGTTTTTTTTTGTCCATTAACTATGCTCCGAGGTTTTCGATTCTTCTTCAATTTGAGAAAATAATAGTATTGTAATCAATAGATATATGGAACTTCCATAAAGAGTTTTTTTTAACAAGAACCTCTCATAAGGAGTTGTGTCCATGCACAGAAAGGACTATCCCTATCCCTTGTCGTCATTGCTACTAGAGTATAGATGGCCCCCGTATGAACTATCTTTTCTCAAATGTATATTGACCTTTTGATGAAATGTTTTGACGTTCAATAGTAGGCTTAACGCTACAAGATGCAAATGTCTATTTTAATCTATTTTCTAATATTTTGCTATACTTGCAAGATTCTAATGTTGGAGCACTAGAGAAGTCTATCGAAGAATCTAGCATTCTCACTGTGACATAAAATGAAATCTGGAAGATTTAAAGTTTGCATTTTGATATCTCATTATGTTACCCGCATTAAATGAAAGCAATGATGAATACACGTGGCGGTTGCAGGTTGGGCCGTCGTTTTGATAAACGAGGCATACTCTAAGCGTTAGGAATGTCAGCAAAACTGACTTGGGCAAAGGTTAATGGCAGAAAAGCAGACGACACGTGAAAAAACTTGAAGAACACGGTTTCATTCGTCGAGAAGCCATGGAATCGAGAGGGAGGGTCTTCGAGGATGATTTGCTCGGAAGGAAGCAGAATCGGGCTCAGCCGAGAAGTTAGAAGCGCCCTTTCACAAATGCACACTAGGAAACGTGGAGTAATTTGTGAATCACACGATCAGAGGCACACGACCGGAGGAAGAACGTGGGGGTCCTCGGAGATGGAAGATGTGGGAAGAATCGTGGCTATCTAGATGAGGAGAAATCAAGTATAAAAGGGGTATCGCTATAGGACAAACAGACATCACAAATCATCACTCGTTATTATCTTTATTGTCAATCAACAAGTTTTTTTTTTCAGTAGCATGGCAGTTCTCTTTTGTAGCTCAAAGACTTGAATTCGTCTTGTTTGCATTGATCATGACATCGATAAATTCTTTTGAGTTAAGTATAAACTCATGAGTTCTTTCTTAAATTTAATTTCAAGTATTAATTAAGCTCCATAACCTTATTTATTTTTTGTTACGATTATTTGATTGACACGTTTAAAGTCCTAATTAGTTTGACAACACCGAGCTCTTCATAATTTTCACCCTCTTTAATTTCCTACCGACGACTGTTCGACTCTTCGAGTACACATTCTAATTATCTTTTTTCGTTATTTTATGTTGGAAAGTATTATCACATAGGGTAGGGGTAGTACATGCTATTATTAGAGCTTACATCTCTTCCCTTGCATTTTAGGTCAATATTTTATATTCCATCTACGCTGAAACTGCTTCTTTGCAACTCAAAAAAAGCAAGAAAGTCTAATATTTAAACAATGCACATTTTGTTGTTTTCCACAATCTTTGTATTTTTTTTTTGAAAAAATTCTGTAGTTATGACTAATTATGTTCACTTTATCCAGACAATAAAAATTTCACTTCGTCGCTTCAGATTGGTCATTTCCTTTTTCCTTTTGAATTATTGGAAGATTACTAGATTAGTTATGTTCAGTGGAATTAAAAATATGGATGACAAGCCAAGGACACAAAGAGTGTAAAAGCTTTCAAATCAAAATATTTTTATGAAGTGCTATTTGAGCATTTAGACGTTAGGAGCCTAACGGCTGTAGAATTCTAGCGGAGACAGAAAAAATGCAGCAGAGTTGTTCTAAGTAAAGAGTACAATAAATTTTGAGTAAATTATCATGAGCAAGCAATTTACAGTATTTTTCTCACAACAATGATTTTATTGTTAAAATGTGTTATTATTTAGTTTAATTATAAGTAAAATTGGGAATACGTAAAGTTTTTTATTTTCAGATAGGGATGAGAAAGGTATTGAGTGTCAATGGAGGCAAATGGAGTTGCAGATTTTTATGCTAAAATGGTTAGTATAGGTAATTGATCTCTAGAGATGTCTTGTAAGTTGTAATACCCCTGATCTAGTTCGTTTTTGGATTCAGGATGGATCAATGATTGAACAAGAAAATGAAGAAGGATGAATTAGTATTTTTTTTTGGAAATTTTTTTTGTTACAATTTGTTGTTTGTAGGGCATGGTGCTGGTCGAACTAGAAAAACAGGACGCAACAGTACTGGCAATAGCACTCATCACAGTGCAACTATTTTTTAACTTTAATATTATATTATTTATTTTCGTATATATGAAATTGTCATTTATGAACATTTTAAAAATAGTATAATAATATTTTCTTCATTATTGAGAAGTTGAATTAAATTATACGGATCACAAAGCATATGTATTCTATATCATGTATTTTTTTTGCCTGGGATATCATGTATATATGGTGCTATACAAATAGCTCTAACATCCTAATACTATAAAACTAATTATAAAAATTAATGTAGTTTTATTCTATAAAAATAAGGAGTAGATCTGTGTAATTAAGCTTCTTTCATTTGTTGTATTGCGGTTTATGGTACAAACAATTAAAACGTTATATGAGTTGCGGAATTTGTCTTACATTTTAACTTAATTTAATTAGATTGATCTCATTTCATATGCGAAAAATCTACTGGACACCAGCTCCTTTACCACATTATTGGATTGTTCTTATTATAAGATGAAGATAAATATCATTCTTCTTTTTCAAATATATCATGAGAGATTAGCAATATTTTAATTTTTTGTGTAATTTATAAACATAAAATTTTTTTTATATGTCATATACATGTTTATTAAAAATATAATTTAATCTTATATTAAACATAATTATTTATTTTTTTATAAAATTAAAAAATCACGTACAATGCACGTGTGCCAAAAATAATATATATAAAAGATTATACAACTATTTTGAAATTAAAATGTTAAAAAAATTCCTTTTCCAATAAATAATATAATTAGAACTTTTCCCTTTAATAGATAAATCCACTCAAATCCACATACTATACAATTTAGTGACTTGAAAGGCAATTGGATGGACCCTAGTCCAATAGTCAACAGCTACCAAAAACCTACAAATATTTCATTGTCGTCTAATTTTGCTCCTATCACATTCATCCTGCTTATTTAATTGTCACAACTCACGATTCTTCAAAACAAATATGACCTAATTTTGAAAGTAGTCCGACATGGCCACACCACAGATGGGTCTAGTCGAGGAATGTGAATGATCATTTGATGCCATGGATTTGTTTCTGATTCTCTATATAAACAATCTTCTGGTTCATTAATTATAGACTTCGGAGCAAAATCCTTAAAATTCCACTACCAGAGCCAACATCGCACATGGGGTTAGAGGCAATTTTATGTTTACAGCATCAAATTTAATGGCAATTTGGCTGCGTCACATAAACGCCAGAATGTATGTCCACATCGAAGAGCCTCCAATCTCTATTTAAGGGTGCAGCCGTTGTATTTTCTGACAGGTATATGCCACCAAATTTCATCACTTCCCACAAGGCCCTTTCCTTTCTGTTTCAAGTCATTTAATTTGCTATACTAAAAATCAAACTCTCTAATGTTTTAATATTAAATTTGACTCTAATATCAATAAATTAAAAATCGAATTCTTGATGTTTTGTCTGAAGGCTCTTTCCTGAGGCGAACAGTTCTGTTTATTTGCACTTTTAATCATTTGGGTTTAATTATGGTCCATGAAGAGTGCAAAAAAGTTGCATGCCCTAGCTATACCAGGATAACATTTGTGAATAACATGCAACGTGTCGAATTCTTCTTGTGTCGTTCACCCGAGGTGATTTTTTCAAACAACTATCCTTGATGATTGCTATGGCATAACTGTAACTGCCTTGTTTGATTCCCTACTCTACGGAATGGAGCCATTCTAGTATAGTTTCTTGAAATTGCACTGCATGTACTTCTCTCTTTCAGAGAAAAAATAGCTACAAGTACTTGAAACTACAAGAAGATTCAATCTATCAGTACTATAGCCATTAAATTCTTGAATGTGACCGTGTAACCAATGCAATTATAATTGGCTGGCACTTGGCAGCCACATGGCTCTAATGATATAACAGCATATAGGTTAACGAACTCGTGGATATGTAATATGATATTTACTTAGATAAAAAGAATTAGGACAACAATTCATAGTTAGGAAAAAAATACCATCTTATACAAATACTAATCCAACTAGATTGGTCTAGTAATTTATATTTAAAATTTCAAATTTGATATTACACACTTAATCACTCGAACTAATTTAAAGTGGTAACTAAGTTCGAGTTTAAAACTATAGATCAATTAAAGTTACAACCAATAATCATAATTTATCCAAGAACCAGACCAGTAGCAAGGATGTGAGGTTCTGAGGCATTAATGATCTGATTTTTCTTTTCGTAGAGTAAAATAATGGTGATTTTCCAGTTCTAGGATTGAGAATTATGTGACAATCTAACCAATTCTCACCCTACTCTCTCGTCTGATATGAACTTTTGGTGGCGACCATAATTGAATGAAGATGTCATCATGTGTTTAATTAGGTGCCAATAAATGGTCTGCTATATCTTTTCTGTAATGCAAGAGGGTACGGGTGTTTCATAAACACCATATACTACGTGGTCCATCTATTATGCAAGCCTTCATCAAAAACGACTAATTAATTCAATAGATCATATTAATTACGGCTAATTTTTAGAGACATATATTCCAAATTTTCCTTTCAATTGTAAGCTTCAATATTTTTTTTAGTAATTCGGCTATGATAATACACGTTTCTCAGAAAATTGTATGCCATATATCATTAAGTCGGACTTAACGCTATTGAAGACAATTTTAATACAATTAGACTACAAGTGAACTAATCATATTTGAGTTAATTTATTATTTTTTTTCTAAAAGATAAAGTATTGTTGGTCACCTTTTCGATCCTGAGGCTTACCGCTCTGAGGGGCCGCGCTCGGGAGCAACCATTGTTGTTGTTGGGTTCGAATTGTCTAGCAGTCTAAGACTTTCCATTAGAGATGATTAAATGAATAATAATAATTTTCATTAATAAAAAGGCAATGAAATATAAAGACATGAACTAAAAGCCAATAAGCGAAATGTGGTGGAATTGACTATCACACAAATACTGTTAACAATTATATTGTTAACAATTATATAAAGGTAAGGACGATAAAGGTATAAATCAAAAGCCAACAGGAAGTATGGTGATGATTACCACACAAATACTGTTAATAATTGTGTAAAGTTACAAAAAAGTAAAAGAGATGAAATTAAATGCATGAAAGTAAAGACAAAAAAATAAAAATAAAAGATAAAGATAAATGACAAGAATAATAAAATTGCATTGATATTGGTGTCCCTTTCTCTAAAGTTTGCTTCTTGCTTTTAGCTTTTATAGCCCCTGCATATAACTTCCTCTCCCATGATCTCCATATTCCATTCTTTGTGCAACCGCCCTTGTCTTTTGTTAACTGCAACCTCACTTCATTGACATGTGTCACCAGTTACAATGAATGTAACTTGCCCAAAACCATGTAACTGCCACGAGAGCTAAAAAGTGCATGCATTACTTGCATGCCACCACATCATTTTTGAACTTGTGCAGCCCGAGGATGTGATGCCACCTAAGCTTAATAACTTGTCTTCAAGGTTGTCTTGTTCCCACAACCAGCCCGAGCATGTAATTCATCATAATAAGCCCGAGACTCCATTGCCTTGTATTTTTTTTGTGGCTAACAAGTACATAATGTAGAGAGGAAATGGTGTCGGTTGATGATTAGTCCTATAAATCAAACAGATAAAAGAACATCCTGTAGAAAAATAGAATTCAGTTTGGATTAATGCTTTGTAGGGTCCGTTAATCTTTCGCATATTGTGAAAATTGTCAAAGCCGATACAGGATTGAGCTACTCTTTTTTCATATAATTGATCATGTAAAGACAACACTGGCTACTGATTAATGAATTGATCGAGTAATTAGGATGTTTAATTAGCGGAAATCAATGTAAAATGTTTGGTCTGTGACCCACAGAGATCTATCTAGCAATTAGAAGTCGCCGCATTTAAAAGTGTTGGAAAAAGTTACTTTGGCATGGATTCTATTGGGGGCAAATGTTGGCCTCTAATATCTCACGGGATGAAAGTATTGGACCTATTTTTATAACAATTATTCAACAATTAATCTATTTATCCCTTTGTTTGTTAGGAAAATCAGTTTAATTGAGTTGCTTAAAGGTGATGTTACTCTTTTAAAATTAGTCTTATTGAGTTGGAATTCGTGTGAGCCAGTATTTAAAAGAAAAAAAGTATTGGACCTACTTTTTCATCCATACAAAAGCTAATCAAGAATGAAATTGGAAGGAAATTTTGTCTTTTGACTTTTCAATCAATTGTTTTGAAGAACTAATAAATACTTGTATGAAGAAACATTTTGATTTTTCCTAACAACCATATATTGTTGGTTTTTAGTTTGTCATATTTATAATTGATCACAGAAATTAAATTTATTTGTCTTTTAATCCGAATTTGTGGTGTATACGTTTCGACGGGGCAATGAAAGATATTTGGCAATAAAAAGGTTCATGAAATCTAAATGCAGACTAGCTAATTATAGATCACAATCTTAATTTTGATGGACCATGCTCTCTTCTGTATAGGCCACAATTACTCATTTATGATATTGACGATTTGGACATCTAAATTAATGAAACATTGCTGGAAGATATACCAAAAACAAGATAAGGCGTCAATTGCACTGCACTCTAATATATGTTTAGAGCGCGGATTTGAATAGGGTTTTAGGGTTTGGATAGTATAGCTACTACAGTACTACTAGTAAGGAATTAACAGTACAATCCAATAGACGAAGTTTCTCGCTAAATTTGTCGCTGGCAGCAAAAAAAGCTACAACCGTCACTAAAAATCGAATTCTTGAACTAAATTTATTATTCTCAGTGCACCTTTTAGCAGCATGTTGAGAGGATGACAAATTTGTTGATTAGTGGACATCACAATCCAAAATTCATCCCACGATCGAGTTCATAAAAAGTTTTTATATATATATATATAGTGGCGACCTTTATAAAGCATGCTAAAACCTCAGCTTTTGTACTGTGACACTGTGGCAGGATCCTAATATGTTTGTCTTTCTTCAAGTTAAGTTTGCTTCAAATTCACCAGGTTGGCACCTGCATGAAGTAATAAAATTTTCCACGTCATTACTATACTTTAATCCATTTAATAAATTATCTTATCTTCAGCTATTAAACTAATTACTCTGCCGACTAATTTTCTCTAATTCTATAGGCATCTGATGTTGACTAATGTGTTAGTTATAGCTCTTACCGAGCACTAATAATTTCTCACTCTATCCTAGAATAATAAGTAATTATTTTTTTACAAAAATTAAAAAATTATATTTTTAATAATAAAATTCATTTAATTTTATAAATTTTTTATTTATATTTTTTAATAAATGTGTTGATAATTAATTAATATATTAATTAAAAAAATAGATTAAATAAGAATATTATTATAATTTTATTAATAATAAATATAATAAAAAAGTGTCTATTATAATGGAAAGAAAGGAGTATTATTTTCCTTGAAAGAGAAACATAAAGACATATATAATCCATGCATAACGCGTGGATGGATAATGGGATAATTAATTCAATGAGCCAGCCACGGGTGGTAGTAAATGAATTCTACAGTCTACATAACACCAATATAATTAGGTGCATTAACCTTAATTAGCAAGAGCTCATTAAGCACTTATCTATAGATTACACGTAAAATCTCCCTCCCTTTCCTTCATGTGTGTCGTCGTCGGCCTTGGTGGCTTGTACAAGAAGATATCTTTATTCGTTGCAAACTCAATCTCTTTCGCAAGAGATCGTTTTAGTGGCTGTTAAGTTACAAATGCATAACATGTTCACGTTGTTGTAGCAAAAGTGATTCGTCGCGACTAGCAACTGGTTATTTCTTATGTATCCAATCGAGTTATTTTGCTGTGCATATGTAGATAATTTCTCGATTCTCTATTTAATTATCTGCTAATTAATTATTGTTTATTTTTATTGGATAGTTTGATTTGTCAAATCCAATTTTTCGGTTCACTTAAACTAATGTTTTCATAAATTTTTTTAAATATTCCAAACTCAATATAACTATCGATTAAATTTATTAAAAATCTAATGCCTACCCAATATATGACCGATCATTATTGGAACGAACAAATTTAGAAATAGATATCATAGCACAAACCATGTGATAGACTAAGGATGCATGGTCTACTTGTCTCCCACCACCATGAAAGAAGGCACAAGCTCTTCAATCTTACACTCATGTGGACCTTCCATATGACCCAGGGACGGAGGGAGACCGGGGCTGGTGGATGCCCGTGTCCCCACCTGCCATCGGTCGAAACACTCTTATAAGGCTACTCGTAACTCAGGGTCCTTGAAGTCGTCTTATGAGACGCATGCTCAGCGTTTTTATTGTTATTTTATTAAAATCCCCAGTTCCTAACCCCTCATTTTTTTCATCCGTAACCCATGGGCTACTTTAAGAGTCCCGCGAGATTCCTACTAAGCTTTCCACTAAACACAATTTTATTTTAATCCCTCAACTTTTATCTACTACTTCATTTAATACTTTCTACCTCAAATTTATTAAAATAAAAATAGTTCATTCAAATAAAAATAATTAGTTAAAAAAATATTACATTAAAATAAAAATAATTCATAAAATTTAAAAATTAAAATTAAAAAATCACATTAAAATTAAAATATTACAAATAAAATATTAAATATTACATTAAATTAAAAATACTACAACCCATATTTATCACAATTTTTTTTACAAGCGTATTCATGCAAACATCGTGCCGCGAGAGTCATGCTCAACATATATTTGTCGAGCATCGCTATGTCTTTCTTAAACTATTGATCTTTGAGATACTTCATTTTTTCTCTTTCGATCTCGAGCCGTTGTTCTTTTTCTTTCTTTCTATTAGCTTCCGCAGTTTCGAAAACTTTGCAATTTAATTCTT
>CAODLS013497949.1:0-16033 GCA_948243855.1 Flueggea neowawraea | reverse complement strand
GTTGTTGGGATTGGTCTGGGAGCATGGATCCTATTTATTGTACAGAGGAGAAAACGAAAAGCTGTCGCCGTGCTAGGGAAAGACGAACCTACACCTCCCGTTTCAAGTAAAAGCAGCAAAAGCATTACCACACCTTTTGCTAATTTCTCTCAGACCACTTCCTCATATCCTTCCTCAAAGTCGACTGTCATTGAAAAGGGAAGTACTTACTTTGGAGTTCAGGTCTTCAGCTACACTGAGCTGGAGCAAGCCACTGAACATTTCAACTCGTCTAAGGAACTTGGAGACGGAGGTTTCGGCACTGTGTACTATGGTAAGAACGAGATTCTGATGGCATAATTTGGTTATTGGAGCTCTCAATTTTTTGTTCTCTGTTTTCTCATATGTTGTTTCAACTCATTGATTGATCAGGTGTGCTCCAAGATGGTCGAGTGGTGGCCGTGAAGCGACTATATGAGAACAACATGAGACGTGCTGAGCAGTTTATGAATGAAATTGAGATCTTAGCTCGCTTACGCCACCGGAATTTGGTGACTCTCTATGGATGCACTTAAAGGCATAGCAGAGAGCTTCTACTTGTTTATGAATACATTCCTAATGGAACTGTCGCGGATCATCTTAACAGGAAAATGTCGCAATCCGATGTGCTTACTTGGCCTATTCGGTTGAGCATTGCGATCCAGACAGCTGAAGCACTGACATTTCTCCATGCCAAAGAAGTTATACATCGTGATGTCAAAACAAACAACATTCTTCTTGACAACGATTTCTGTGTTAGAGTTGCTGATTTTGGTTTATCAAGATTGTTTCCGACTGATAAGACACATGTATCAACTGCTCCACAAGGGACTCCTGGCTATGTTGATCCTGAGTATTACCAAAGCTACCAACTCACAGACAAGAGCGATGTTTATAGCTTCGGCGTGGTCTTGATTGAATTGATATCATCTTTGCCAGCCGTAGACACCAACAGGCATCGGCAGGACATAAATTTGGCTAATATGGCAGTCAACAAAATCCAAAATCATGCATTACATGAGTTGATTGATCCATCTCTTGGGTTCGAAACGGATTATGCAGTAAGGAGCATGGCAACATCAGTTGCAGCATTGGCTTTCAGGTGTTTGCAGCAAGAGAGGGATATGAGGCCTACCATGGAGGAAGTTTTGGAGGCATTAAAAAAAATAGAAAATGAAAATTATGGGGCAGAGAAAGTTGAGATTGTAGACATTGGAGACGATGATGTTGGACTTCTGAGAAACCTTCCTCCCCCGCTTTCTCCGGACTCCGCCATAAGTCTCCCGAATGATAAATGGGTTAGTAGCTCTAACAGACCAAGTTCCTTCTAGCAATTGCAAATTCCATGCTAGTTTTTGCCTTAGAATTACAATTGTATATTGTAAGGAAATGCGTTTATACCAAGATCCTGATCCTTTCCTATCAGCTTAAACTTTTAAGCAAAATGATTCTATACTGATGTTTTGCTGTTTCTATAAGATTCTACACCTTGTTGAGATTTAGTGACTTCATGAAGATCTTACTTTCTTTAAGTTGTTTCAGGACAAGATGGTGAAGACATTTTGACACAGATAGTGCTTACAAGGATCATAAAACTTTCCAGATTCTACAGAGTATATGAAGCACTTGCTTACAACAACAGGTGCATTTTTTTTTTCCTTTTTATTGATCATAACATGCATCTTCAGACATTTATAGAACTAAAGTTGGAACAGAGGATCGGGACAGGGAAGTGTTGATGTAGTTATCTCAGTCTGCACACTGAACTGCAGCAATATATGAACAACAGTAGGAGATGTATTATGTACTTTGAGAACGTGCAAATTTCTGTGTAAATAGCTAATTTCTTTTTGGTTTGATCTTGCCTACCTTATCATGTTGATGACTCCATCCTGATCCATATAATATATTTCTGAGTTTTTGGATCAATTCTGCATTTTTCTTTTTCTTTCTATAGAAAGCAATAATGACATGGGACAAAGGAATTGACACATGCGATTACAGTTGGTAAGTTGATTTTGGGAGGCATCAAGATCGAGGTGATCTTTCAGTACTATCTCAAGACATTTTGTACAAAAGAAAGTTATTACTGGCTTGGCTCAGTTTGACACACACAAATATTTAGTATTTTAGAAGTATATAATAAAAAAATACATAATATATTTATATGGTAAATATCTATTAACATATAGTATATATGAATTTTTTTAAAATATTTTATAAATATAAAATATTATTATTATTTAATTTAATAACTTTTTAAAACATAATAAAATTGATATATCACCTATTCTTATATAAGACAAAAAAATTATATTATTATTAATTCTTATTAGTATAAATTATACAAATTTTTATATGTTACATATAAAATATAAAAAATATTATGAAGTCAAATGAGCGTGTAACTATTATAGTATTTAATTGTGAAAAGCAATTTTTATTTTTAATTTATCTTTTTATATGAAAATAGAATACAATAGAAAAATTGGGAAAAAAATAAAGATTGTATTTGATTTATTATTAAACTAATAAAAAATTCCCCACCTTAAAACAAACACAAAAATCCAATAAATTCAACTGTACACTCCCAAAGCCCTCCACACAGTGCCACGTGTACCACCCCACTCGTCAAAATCCCCAACACAACACAAATCCCATCCAAAAACAAACAAATTCCAATCCCTTCGTCCTAACCCTCCCAACACACAGATCTCATCGCTTCTCCTTCACTCTCCTCTCTTTCTCATCCCCATCTTCTAGAACCTTCCCATGTCTTCTCTCCACAAATTCAAACTCTTAGCCACTCAATGCGCCATCTCCGACACCCCCACTCACAGCCCCACCACCAGCCCCGTCTTCCACCTCCGCCGCCACCGCCGCAAGACTCTCCGCATGCTCCTCTCCCGCTCCGCCTCCGATCACCACCATCACCGCCATCGCCAGTCCCTTACTCGTGACTTGCCGGAGAAGCGAGTCCGTCGGAAGTTGAAGGACTTGTTCGTCTCGTCTTCTCCGCCGTTCGATGATACTGAGAGCAAGATGAAGAGTGTTGATCGGAACGAAAACCATAGCAATAGTTATAACAATCAAGTACTGTTTCCACCGGTTACCGGCGGCATCGGTGGTGGATTGCCTGCTCGGAGGAGAGTTGTGACGTCATCGTCTACTTTTAGGTATGGATTGCTGAGGAGAGCATGGCGGCCGGTGCTGATTAGTATCCCCGAGACTGAGTAAAATATCTGTATTGTTTTTAATTTTTATTTATATGTTAAAGTAAATATTAAATAGTTAAAATTTCTGTCGGTAATTCCGAAGTTGGTATTGTTAATGTACACAAGGGTGATTGTCTGTCATTTAAGGGCGGCGTAGAGTAACGGTCATTTTGAGGGAGGCAAAGGAGGAACAAGTAGTGCGCATTAGCATTGATTAAGAAATTGGGCAGTATGATGATTTAAGTAAGAAATTGGGCACTACTGAATTGGGTTTGGATTATTTCTTTGAATTCAGGTTTTGCTTTTCAATCAAGTTGAAAAAAGTTGGAAAAAAAAAAGTTGTCAACTTTTCATTTTTTAAGGAGTTCTTTTGGGATTTTAAAGTGGTCTTATCTAGTAATTGACATTTTTTTTTGTTGATTAATAATTATGAATACTTAATTGTTATTAAAAATTATGAATACTTAATTAAATTTTTAATTTGATAATTATTTATTTATGTTCAATTTTCGTTCTGTTATTTAATAGCGTTGGTGACTGTCCCTGTTTGTAGGAGTATACGAATCGATCATGTGATGTGAAGCAATTTGATTATTTCTTTATTCATGTTATTAAAAATAGTTTTTTTTTTTTAAATATAGCACGACAAAAAACAATAGACAAGGGGATATTATTTTCTTTTTTTGAAATTTTGAGTATATTCTATTTTTATTTGTATTAGATTTGTTTTAGTTTTGTATTTATTTATTTTTAATTTGTTTTTATTTATATTCGTTTGTACTCATTTTTTTGTGTGTAAAATATAGATCAAATTATTCTTATTTTGAATTCATTTTGTATTTGAAATTATAGTATGTTTGGTTTTATTTTGCACTTATTTTTTGTATTTTGAATTTTGAGTATAAATTAGTCTCTTATTGTACTCATTTATGATGCGTGAGTAATATGCGGTTAATTTTTTAATGCGACGGTAAAAGATGGTAAAAAAATTAAATTTTTGTATTTTTTAAATTGTATTATAAATTTTAATATTTTTATATACATTTTTAATATTTTTGTCTTTCTGAAATTTAATTTTGTTTTTGGAATATTATGAGCTTTTTCCTTCAAACAATAATATAGCCAATTAAACCATAAAAAAAAATTCAATCCACCTATTTTCACTTTTGGTCAGAGACGGTTCTCCTCCAGCAAAACGGGTTCAGATAACGTCTTTTCCAGACCCAACCTATCACGAGGGGGCCAAGACAAGGGCAAGACCGAGTTAGCATGAACTGCACAGTTAATGGCTAAATCGGACCAGCGAAAATCCGAGATCTTCCCGCCGAGCGAGCCTCTTAACCATTTCTTGTCCTTTACCTCTAAACCCGTCGCAAATCCGATTCTTAATGGCCAGGAAGTAATCAGATTCTTATGGACCAGTCGGCCTTCTAGTAATCTCTCAACTCCCCAGTACACCATTTAGGAAAAGGGTTCTGATATGGCACGGAACAAAACAGACTTTCCACTTCCATTTTCTTAGGATGGATGGATTATCCGTTATAATTTTCTCGAAGTGGTGCACGATGATGATGCGGCGTCCTCAGTATATCGATCATGGTAAATGCGATGAAGATAAGGAAATTATTGTAAGAGTATCCACAATGGTTATATACATTGTGAAGATGATTGTCATATCATACTAATTTTTATTAAATTTTTTTCTCATTAAATTCTTTCTTATTATTATTATACTATTTTTTATATTTTATTATTAGATTCATAATTAATTCGCTTATCATTTAATTTATTTATAATATATAATTCACAATAAATAAATTTATTTAACATACTAACTTTAAATTTTTATGTAAAATAAATAATATTTTTGAAATTTTATTTAAAATTATCTTGGATAAATTATTTATGAATAATTTGTAGAAATAATATTTTCTATAAATTATTGTCGAGTGAGTAATTAAAAAAATTCAAAAAATAACTACAATCGAAGTCCAAAAATAATAAAAATACATCAAGCAAACGATTACAAATTCATAGAAAAAATAAGAGGGAGAAATATAATTGAGATAATGTGTTTTTGACAGGATAAGAAAGAAAAATACAATTAAAATTGTGTATAAAAATAATGAAGTGGAGATGAAATTTTTATAGAGAAAAATGAAAAAAAAAACAGAAGAATAAGAAGGAACAAAAAAAAAGCTTTTAAAAAATTGAACAGCCTAAAAGGTTGGTGTTAATTATACCAATGGCCACAAAAAATTTTACTTTGATCAGATTTAGTCACAAAAAAAAAAATACTACACATGGGTTATTATTGTTTTTTTTTTGCTTCAAGAATATCACTTTGGCCCGAAAATTCGATAGATTGGACATAAAGTGTCACGTAAAAGTGTCACCTCTATTCTCATGGATACGTTTCTTACCGACGTGACAATTAATGAAATGTCTGATCCGACTTGACTGACTTATCTAGCGATCTGCTTTTGTCCAATCTGTTCAATTTGTCGTGTTTTCTTGACAAAGTGACATTCTTGAAGCAAAAAAAAATAGTGACCACTAACTAACCGACCTGGCGACCCGCCTGCGTCCAGCTTGTCCCGTCTGTCAAATTTTCGGGCCAAAGTGACATTCTTAAAGAAAAAAAATAATAGTGATCACTGTATATCATTTTTTTTCTTTTGTAACCATTAGTATAATTAACCCTAAAGGTTGTCTAGGGTCCACGATGTGGAATAGACAAATTTTTCACATAAAGATGTCAGTGGGTAGGGTATGGGTAAGGTATGTCAATACCCTTATCCGTACCCGTAGTTCATATCATGTACTCATGCCCTACCTGAACTTATGCAGGTAACAAAAATTATCACTCGTACCCTACTCACAGAATATCTGTTTATCTGTAGGTACCCTTTATCCATAATTTAAATTTAGTTAATTAACATAAAAAATAATATATCACTAATTTAAAACAATAAATTAAAAAAATATACGAGACAATATGAAATACTATATTCACACAACATAATATAAAAGCTATAATTTACAACTGAATATAATCAATAAAATACTAATTTGATAAATTATTACTTGATGAAAAATTTATACAAAAATTATAGTCTAAAATATTATACAAGGATTAAGATGGGCAACGTTTTCAACATTCTCATTGTAATATCCAAATTACAGCTATTAGTTCTAGTCTTTTATTGTGGAGAAAATGTTAGACCAAAATATGTATTAGAGGTTATATTTGTAATAATAATATACCAAAATATGTTAGACCAAAATATACAAAAATATTACACAAAAAAATATTGTTCTTGAACTCTCATCCTTGATTTGTTGGCCAATCAATTATATGTCAATACTATATGAGTGAGTTTTACATGCAAAAAATATTTTAGTTATAATAAGATCTTTAAATATAAGACTATAATATCTAGCAAAATATGATAACTCATTTATCTTTAAAAGACTCTATCTCTCTCTCTTCATATACATATATATAGCTGGTATGGGTAACGAGTAACGGACACTAGTATTATCCAACGAATAAGGGTACAAATATGGGTAGGGTATTCTTATATTCATAAACTATCCTACTCGTACTTGCACAGTAAAATGCGAGTATTATCCGTACCAGTACCAAAATAAGTAATACCCGCATTAACTGGGTACGGGTATGATCGGTATAAATTAACATCCCTGTCACCATTCACGGACGGGGGCTCAATGCCCAACATTGAGCCTGTGTTGTGAACACCCTAATGGTAGAAGAATTCTGACAGTTTCTGAACTTGTAAATACCAATGGAAACCAGATTTGTAGGAGAAGACACCCAGCTTGGAATATTCACTCCCGGTAACCATCCAAAACAAGCCCTTTCGGGTTCTGATGAGGTCGTAGTGCTTCTCGTGAAATTTCATAATTTTCAGAGTTACTGGCATCATCATCATCATCGTTGTTGTCATATACTTTTGCTAGTAATTTCAAGTGTTGAAGATGTTCCTTCTCTTTCAGATTGGCAACTACAAATTCAGATGTAGGATTCCTTACATACCGCAAATTTCCAATATATAGCCCTCCAGACAAGTGATTTCTAGAACTATCTTTCGCCGGTACAAATCTTGATAACACCTGAAAGGAAGTCAATTCTCCAAGACCACATGGCATGTGAGTTAAACCAACACACTGGAAAAGGCCAAGGGGCAAAAGATTGATCAACTTCTTAATATCTTTCGGAAGTTGCTTAAGCTTTGTGCAATTATCTAGTTTGAGAACTTCAAGGTTTTGTAGACTAGTAATTGAATCAGGAAGTAATTCAATATCTTCATTGTTGTACAGATCCAAATATCTGAGATGCTTCAGCTTTTCAATGGATTGTGGCACTTTCTCAATTCCTGAGGCACGTAGATCCAACACCCTTAACCCTCTCAATTTGGAAAAGATCATATCACATTGTCCTTCCTAAATAGTACACCATGATTTATCTGACGAAAGAAATGTCTGCAACTTGCTTGCTTTAAGCAATGTGGATGGAACTCGCCAGGGTATTTCTAAATCAAGATCAAATGTTATGTGCTTTGTGAGCCTGTTGATACACCGCACATTTGAACCTGATAAGATGGTCTCAGATCCAGCCACTGAAGAAGCAAGATCATGCACTGTGCAAGTTTGAATGGCTCCCATTACACTTTTTTTGCCTTCCTGAAAGAAGGGGACCTCCATAGAATATCCATGAATTGGAATGGAAATGTTTTCAAGAAGTTGAAAATTAAGACAACACAATTGGGAGGGTGAAAAGATTGAAGACATTAATTTTAAAGGACTACAGTTTCTTTTATCTCTTTCATTATTCTCAGCTCACCAAATTAGAAAATTCAAGAGAACTGGGAATTGGCAGGACATTTACGCAATATGATTATCCTTAATGTATTTATGTTATTTATGTTGAATTTTTTTTTGGCAGAATGGAATACGGGCGATACAATCCAATGACATCATCTTTGTGAACAGCGCTTAAAACAAGAATACAAGATCAAAGTGTATCAAACCATGAATCAAAATCATCCGGGGCTTTAGATTTAGCAACAGACTGAGAGGAAGATGAAGGAAAATTAATATCGGTACCCTTTCCTCCAGGCGTCTTGTGGGAACCATTTTGGTTTAAAAGGTTGGATGATTCCTCCAGTAAATCGTCAAGGGCATCATCCAGATTGGCAGAAATGGATGTATTTGATGAAAGAGGTGCATTCTTGGTAAGCTGCAGTCGAGCGGTAGATGCATCTTTTTCTGAAATATGAGTACCAGACGGGTGACCTGAAGAATCAAGTAACTTGGTCTCACTAAATGAATCAAGAAGCATATCCAGTTCCACTTCAACACCCTCAGCCTCGAATGTGGATGTGTCTTTCTTGAATTCCACAGCAGAATTAGTATTAATCTGCGTTGGGTGCTCCAGAGTCTGGATTTGACTGGATTTGCCATCTTGATTATAAATCAAATCATCCTTTGGTTGGTTTAACGTATTCAATCCTTGTTCAGATAACCTAGACTCCGAATGGCCACTGATAGAAATCGCCGATAAAATATCCTCACTGTCCTCATTAAGAAGCTTATTCTTCTCAGAAATATCATCAGTAGCCAATTCTTGAGAGATTGAAGTGCTTGCCTGGCTCATTGCCATTCGTATTTCATCAGATTCCACATTACTGCTCGTCTTTGATCCTTGATCAGTCTGTCAAACAGGAGGGAACAATGAGATCCACATCCCAGGAAGAAGAATGCACTTGAAGCGTAACAAATTTATTCTTATAGCTAAAGTTTCATAAATCATAAATTCCTTCACTAACCATGTTGCACAGAAGAAACTTCACAAGCATTCAATTGACATGCAAATAAGTAGCACCAAACTATGCAATAAAATTAAAAAGCTGATATAGGAAAGAAAGCATACCATTTCCGGAGGTAAAAGATCTGCTTCAATGAAAAGGCTCTCTGATGCATCTACTTTATCTAGTTGTTCCCCCAGAGCTTGCAAATTCAATGAGAGGAATGATGCCTAATTGCATACGGAGTAAGAAAGAAATCAATGACAAAACTTAAAATAATTGATAAAAATAGCAAGATTATAGCAAAGCAAAACAACATTAAGGAAGAGACTAATACACATTAAAGATGTTACTTCTTTTTATCTTCACAAACAAGAATGCTTCCTCATTCAACCATTAGTATTATTCCTAAATTTCTCTTTCAATTCTTCAAAAATTCAAAACTATGAATTTTGATGTATAGGCAGAGTTTATAACAATGTCAATCAAAAAATGCTTGTTTTACGGTAAAAAAGGGTGTATTGTTACCAACCAGCACAAATTACTTTCCTGCTAAAGAAATCTTTCAAGCTATCATTAGCAATATTAGTCAGGAAATAATAGCAACGAGAAAGGAAAAACAAATGGCCATCACATGTACTTCCTATAAAGAAATGAACAAAGAGAAACAAACTACCTCATGTCTAGCAGTTGTCTCATCATCCACTATGAAATTATCATTCCCAATCCACGACAAAATGCCCTCTCCTCTCACCGAAAGCATGAATCCTACCCTATGAACGAAATCCCTTACCACAACATTTGGAAATAACTCTCATAAATTTAAGCCCACAAATTCAACAATCAAGAAATGCAAGGAAATACTCCACATATATAATACAAAAACATGTATATAATCAGTTAGGAAGCTACCAGTAAAAGCATCACCAAGTGAAAGAAAAACACTGGAGTTAGACTGAGCTTCAGAGACCAAGTACCGAAAATCAGCGCCTTTACTCTTTGGCGGAACAACATCAGATGGCAGTGGCTCTAAGGATGAAAACTCGGTCTCTTCTTCGTCATCATAACGATCCCAATTTGAAGGGAGAGTGGATTGGCGGACTCTCTCCTTATCTTGCTTGCTGACTGGCTTCTTGTTGCTTTGATCTCCGTCATTGCTTATTGCTCCTCCTGATTGGATTTTCGATTTTTGATGATGATGACTTGAATGTGGATTCTTATTTTTGTTGTGGAGTGTGTAAGCCCTCTTCGATTTTGCCAGCGCTTTTGTGTCCATTGCAAACGATGAGTAAAACAAAGTTCCCCAAGCTATTAACACATCAATCCGTGAATGAAAATTGCACCATATGATCACTAGATGACGAATGCTCACAAATATTTCAGATATTTTCAGCAATCCATAGTTCAAATGGATTAGAAGCCATTTCAATCAATTGCACCAGCTGAACCTGTGAGCCCTATGCATCAGAGTTCCAGGAGCATCAGCTCGAACATTCCTCTCTTTTCCAAGCAGACACAGCATTGATCTTGAACGCATGAAATATTACTAATAGTCGTTAAAATCCATCATAAATAGCATTGACAGTTCTGCACGATTCATATCCTCTCAGATCATATCAGAATCAAGAAAATACAAACCACCTCAATTGTTCAGTCCCATATCAAAAATAGTTACAATCTGAATGAGAATTCTGCAAGAAATTTCACATGGCAAACAAAGTAAATATGGAATCTTACTATTTCAGTTACATAACACCAAAAACAATAAGAAATCATTTTAATACCTGAATTAGTATGATAACCTTTGCAAAAACAAGGGCTGCTGTAGGAATGTTGAGCAAAGCACCAACAAGCACCCAAATCAACCAAACCCACACAAACTGTCGCACAAACTCAAAACCAGGGCCTCAATTATAAACAAAAAAATTAGGGATTTGAAAATAATTAAATTAAGAAAAAATTAGGGATTCAGAAACGCACATTCAAACGCACAAAAACCACCACCTGGCGTGTCCGTTCATTAATTACAATTGAAATTTAACCTAGACCACGCAACAAAACAGACCCATAATTCTCAGAGTCCAACAAAATGAAATACCTTAGTGTTTACTGTGTGAGAGCGCCGAGGGAGAGAGAGAGCGCCGAAAGAGACAGATATGAACGAGGAAGAGCGTCGGACGGAGAGGGATGGTGGCTCGAAAGACCGGGGGCGAAGAAGGATGGGCGGGTGCAACTAGGGTTGTTTGAGTGTTTTCGTTAAACTTGTGAATCAAAACTACTAATTTTGACTACAAGTTTTGACTGAAACAACGTAGTTTTGACTGAAAAATTAATGATATGTTTAACACTTTTTAAAATGACGAGAAAATGTAGTTTACAATTTTTTATTTATAAGTTGTATTAATATTATTTTTTTAAAAAAAATTTGGATTAATTAAAAGGTTTTTTTAAATGTACAATTGAAAAACTTAGGTGGTTAAGAATATTCAAAGTAATGTTAAGAAACAATAATATTTGTATATTAGATTATTTAATATCTTTCAAAAAATAATATAATTTAGTAAGCATGTTACTAAATGTCAATAACATTTACTGTATAATAGTTTAGGATTTGGGTATAGAGATTAGAGTATGGAATATAATGCATAGAGTTTAGGGTGTCGAATATAAGATATTATATATAAACCATAAGAATATTTATATTGTACAATTTTTTAAATGTAGGATTACAATTCATAAGACCTATATTAGTGAGCTATTTTTTTAATTTGAGCCATTCAAATTGTATATACTAAGTAAATTGTTATATTATTAAAGTTTGTTGAGATTGAAGTGGAATTTTCTTAAAGAAGATTGAAGTCAAACCTTGAATGAATTGAATCGAGTCAAAGATGGACGGATTTGTAAAGGAAAACAAGCAACTGGTTGGACACGAAGAGCTACACGGGAGTCGTACAGATTGTGTGATACGCTGGAAGCAAAACATAGGCAAGCTGGGCAAACACATGGAGTTCTAGACTGCGCCATTTCAACCCAGGGACGCAGGATTTTGTCCGTGCAATGCAAGCTTCAATCCGTGTCGTGGGATTCCTTTTCCGTGTAATCAATTCAGATGGGTTTAGAGTTGTTTTAGGATTTTCCTTGTCTATTTTGACTTTTATTCCTTGTATACATATATAAGGTGGCTAAAAAATAATCTTGTAAGCTTTTGGACGCCGTTGTAAGTCTTTTGACTTGTTTTGACTCAGAATAATAGAATTACTAGCTCTATGTTCGTAGACATAGGTCAATTGACCAAACCACGTAAATTCATGTGTTCTTGTGTGATTACTCTTGTGAATTTCCATGTTATTCTATCGCCTGTTTTTCTGAAAATTGGTATGAGAGCCACAAAAGTTTGTTCAGAAACTCTTGGGTTTGTTCTGCAGAAAAAAGATGTCTTCATACAAATTTGAGATTCAGAAATTCAATGGGTCGAATGATTTTGCACTGTGGAAGGTGAAGATGAAGGTGTTTTTGATTCGGCAAAAGTGTGATGAGGCGTTAGAAGGTGAAGAGAAATTACCAAAAGAACTGACAGCGGTGCAAAAAGTTGAGATTGTGAAGATTGTGCACAGTGCAATTCTATTGAATCTAGTGGATGAAGTCTTGAGGGAGGTAGCTGATGATAAGGATGACTCCTATTGTTTTGCAGTTTTAATCTATTGAAGTTGAAATTTCTCCTAGAAGATAATAGATTCCAAAACATGATCTTATTGTTTGTTCACTAATTGATAAATATTAGGTTAGATGCCGAGCACGTTCCTGACAACTAATTGATTACAAACCAAATCGATACGTTATTGAAAAAAAAAAGATCTCCTTTTCATACTCTAACCAAATTTTTCATTATAAAGACAGCACAGGGGCGGACTTAAGGGGGTCCGGTATGGTCATGTGACCTCGTTCGAGTATGTGGTCTCTTAATATATAATACATATATTTGGTTTATTTATAGTTTATTTATGATTTTTTATAGTTTATTAATGGTTTATTTAGGTATATTATATACATTTATAATATTATATGAGAAATTGACACATTATATATAACATATAGCCTCTAACAACCATAAAATACCACTTTATTTGTCGTCAGAACCCTGCTTGGATTTCGTTATGCGTTCGCCACTAAGACAGCACATGAAGCTTTTAGCTTGTCTCATTGCGAGAGAAAAAATGTTGTTCCAATTTCAAGTTGTGTGAGGACAAAAGAAGGTAAAGAACGGCAAATGAAGAGTTCAAATCACTTTCGACTAGTGCTGGGCTTATTGGCCCTCGGCCCAATTCGGCCCGCTTATTTTTTAAAAAAAAAGAAGGGTTGGCCCTAGGCTAATGGTTTGGCCCTATGTACCGGCCGGGCCCAACCCCGAATATTTATATTATATTTTATATATATATATCATATATAGTATATTAATATTAATTTGATGTATAATGTGTTATAAGTTAGTAAAAATGATACAAATTATAAATTTAATAGTTGTTTAGTATTTATTAAAGTATAATTTATATAATAAACTATATATTAAATTATTTTTTGATAGAAAATATATAGAATATAATTTTTTTTAAAAAGGTGTACAATCCGCCTTTTTTGAATGGGCGGACTGAGCCAAACAATCAGCCTGCTTGAACTGGCTCTGGTCATGCCCAACACTACTGTCAACAGCATATCCCATGGTGGGTGGAGATGGACCTGCGAACTATGCACAAAATTCTCGCTTTCAGGTTTGTATACGTTTTCTTGCTTTGTGAAATCCATTACATTTGATCAATACAAATCTCTTATATCATGTATGTAGATACTCTTGTTAAATCACGTAATAATGTGAAATTACATTTACCTGGTATCAGTGTTTTACAAAATATAGCCTTACAACTCTATCAATACTTCTCATACTTCTATAGATCTATTAGTTAGATCAATTCACATGTTTCTTTTCAGTCCAACTCAAAGTTTTACATGGTTAAACGACCCAACTTGAATCAAATAAATTATCTTGGTTTCACAAATCTATCTATTAATTTATCAAAAAAAAAGACAACTCATTGATTTAAATACTATAGTAAATGCGGTTACGGCTTTATTTAAGACTAGATACATACCCGCAAAATTTGCTGGATATTTTCTAAACCTTGTGTTTGATATAAAAAATGAAATTATATATTATCAAAAAATTATAAATAAAAGAATGTGTCTTCATCAAATTAATCTTTCTAAGCTATTAAACACCTTTTTATCTTAACACATTTTGAATATCATTACATGTTTTGTCTTCATTATCGGCAATGAAAATCTTGAACCCATTTTTTTCTAATCACCCTTGAAACAAAAACATACATTTGACCATAATAGAATACAGGACGTAGGAACATATGAAAATGTTTGTTCCTAGTTTTTATTAATTTTCATAGTGAAACAAACAACGAACGGGAGCCAGTGAAAATCTTGTGACCAAAATTTTAGCCAGTAATTATTTTGGCTCACGTCACATGCTCCCTAAGTAAGTGATGACAAATAGAGTGCCATTACACAATTCAACAGTCTAATTTATATTACAGAGCACTATCACAAATAGTCAAATCTTCATTGTTACTCTGTAATTTGTAAACCCAAAAGAAGTAATATTGCTAAAAAATTATGGAGTGTAAATATTTTCAATACTATCCAAATATTCATAAACTTTGCAAATGCAATCAAAACTGAAGGAATATGTGTACCGGTCGACAGACGAACAACAACGAATCCCGGTTCGACTCCTTGGCAGCGGAAGAACAGCACGGACAAATGTGGGCAGCAGCGGAAAGTGATCGATTCATCGTAGGTCTCGTGAGTAAACCACGATCAGATAAATACAGACGAGAATACTCGACTGTTGCGTAGTCTAGATGCCACTCCGAGATTGGTGCAGGATTTTTGGTAGGGAAGGAAGAAGAACATTTTTCTTCTTCTGTGGAGAAGAGAGTGGCGGTTGTTGTGTCGCAGAGAAAGAACATATTTCTTTTCTTTGCCTCATTCTCACTATATGTTTCCCACACATTAGACAACTCTAAGGTTTCCTACTCATATAAGATGAGTGGACCATAGTTGGACATTCCTAACACATTCAGGAAGCTCATAACTAATTACCAATAATTAGTTGGGCCCGTTAGGCGACCCGACAACTAACGGATTCAGGTTCCACCAAATACCGTCATGCGCGGACCCGATTTTTCAAAAAAAACTCATATAAATTGCCTCTACTAAACATTATAAATTTTGTACCTCTTCTAAATATTATATGTTCAATGGAATAAGAACATAGCTCGCACGTTGTTGTGGATATCATTAAATTCCAAACGAAAATGTTTTACACCAAGATTTGTCTTTTATTTTTATTTCATGAAATCTTATTTGTTTATTTCATTATATTTTATATTCAAACAAATTTCTTTTACAATCTAATTTAATACTAAATATATTAATGTACTAAAAAATATATATAGTTATGAGGGAATAGATTTTTTTTTTAAATAACGAACTTGTAAATAAATTGAATCGAAAAAATTATAGGCTACGATCAGATAAAACCTTTTTTCTTTAACATTTCTTCAATCAACAAACTCAAATTACTTGAACTACCTTAACCGAACCAAAACTAAAGAATACGACCCATTTAATAATTATTCAAACATCATCGTTCGCTTCTTTTACTGTGGGACATAAGCTAACAGTTAACGTATTGATTTTATTTATATTTGTCTAAATTGGGGGACCAAACTTGTTTAGAATACCTTTATTTCTTCTTTTTTTTTTTTTATCTTTAGGTTATGTTCAACAGTTCAACTTATCATTACTATTTTATACCTTGTAATTATTGTATTGAAAATAGTTAAACTGTGCTCCACCACATTGATTAAGATCATTTACGTTTTTTTTTTCCAACGA
>CAODLS013496869.1:0-11375 GCA_948243855.1 Flueggea neowawraea | reverse complement strand
GCCGTTAATATTTAAAGCCCATCCAGGGGCAACATACACACTATTGAACCAATAGCTTGTTGCTAGTGTGTCACAAGTTTACTAAGCAATAGATGGGTCTGACAATTGTGCATAGAGAAGATTGCATTTTCAGCTCTATCTTTTTGCATAATGCTTGCACTATTGCCGCTTTGTAAATTATGGTCTTAGACGTGTTTCCATCACTGTAGGTACCTTTTGCAAGAGAAAAAAAGAGGGAAAGCCCTAGATTCTGTTGCAAATTTTCACTTGCAAAATGGAGCGGTATGTTTTACTCATATTGTATGGTTAATGTTGAATCTCCCTTGTCAATCATATGTGTAGAGAGAGTGCTTGTATGCATAAATATAAAATTCCCTTTATGATGGGCTGATTTTTGGAGGATGCCAATTGCTCTGTAGAAGTAGAGGTAGCAATTTGAAAATATCAGAGGTTAATTTTGATGGTTTAGAGACTAAATGTCCTTACAATGGGGAGTGCTGGATGCTAATGGAAGATATTTCAATGGAAAAACAGATGATTGATAGAATAAATTGGATGGCCAACCGATCAGAGAGAGGGCTTCGCCAAAGTGGAGGTATCATGGTAAACTATGTATACAGGTAGTCCCATTGAAAACCGCCGTTTTGTTTCTATTCATCAAAAGAATTGCTCCTCTTTCCTGATTGTCCCATGCCTCACTACTGGAATATTTCTCCTTGGATAAGTTTTATTTTGTATTCAATTACTTGCAGGATGGAAAGCATTGAAGAATATGCTCAACTGTATTTTAGTATTGGGCATATACATGCTTCAAGTAACATCCGCCGTTATGTTGTGGTAACACTTCGTCCATAAAGTGCATCATTTTACATTTCAATGTATATATTAATAATTATGGTTAAGCACGATTTTAGAAGTAGGCAGGCGCGCAATCATATTTCATATATCAGCAGCATTTCGTTTTGAACTTTTTATACCTCATATTGTTTTGCAGGGAAGGAAGGAGCATGAATTGGCTTCGGATTAGGCTTGCTGGAAAAACAAAACATGCATGTCCACTGTAAGCGGAGCTGCATTATGTATTTAGTCTCCGTTGCGGTTTCGCCTTGTTTTTTTTTTCCCTCCAGTAAGAAAACCAATAAAGAAACAAGAAACAGTGTACACATTGCACACTAAACTCCACAGAGCATCACCCAGAACAGTGTTGTTGATTTTGAAGGTACCTATTCTTTAATCAATTAAAGATGCCAATGTTTCACGCACTCAGACTTTCTCTGAGCTATTATGTAATTGATCTGCCAGTTGTGCTTAAACCTTTTCTCATGATATGCAGTCGTTAACACATATGGCAATGATTGGCACTCTTGATGTTGTTCGATCTGTACTTTTAAAGTTGACCAGGGAATTCCAGAGGCCAATGGGTTATATTAATATTCAATAACAATGGTATAAAAATGTGTCGCCCAAGATAAACTGCCAAGTTCGAATATCTGCATGTAGTAAAAGCTCGAACTACTCCTCTATATAAATTAAATATACAGTATGGCACCCTATTTTCGAGAACTACTGCCCATCCAATCCAACCAGCTTCACCATATCAAGAAATTCCCCTGGTAGTGTGATGCATCACTTCTCATGACTTGTTTCCGAAACATAATCTCTCATGAGTCTCGTGTTGGATTCATCAACCATCTGCATAACACAATAAAATCGATACAGCTATCGCGTAGGTGGCAATTATCTACAAGAAAACCATCTGGAAAAGAAACCGCTGACCTTAAATGCTACTTTCTTCAAGTTGTCCCATTCAAAATCTTGCTTGCAATACGCAGATCGAACCTGTTTACGAAGCAACCAAGTTAAATTAGAAACTTTAAACCAAATTACTACGAATTAAATGATAAGTACAGAGCAACATACTAACCTCTAAGATGCGCAGAGCTGTAGCGTGCACAACAGTTTGATCACAAGCCAAGAAGAGTTCCAGAAAATCAAAATGTTAGACAATGAGTCTTAATCAAGATTTCTCATTCAATGAGGTGATGGAAGTAAGGAGAGGTGTGAATAGCGTACCCAAAGTCTTGTGGTTTGAAGATTCCCTCATCAATGCGGCACAAAACTTGTCTCCATCATTCAAGGAGTGCTTACTGATAAATCCCATCAACTCTTGATACGCTTCGGGGTTGTAGCTCTGCTCTGAAAAATTACTGCTAAACAAATTAAATTATCCAGGCATACATGTCGTTTCACTTCACAACAACAATTAAAATTTAGTCGAATTTTGTCCGATTTCGCTAACCAAAAATCAGTTGGACTTTAAATAAACAAATGAATTCCATGTTTCAGTCATACAAAACAAAACAATCTCAGACTAATGCAGTGGACGAGGTAAAGAAAAATGACATCTAATATGGAGAGGAGGAACCTCAAGTTGAGCGGTGACAATTTTAACAGCAGCGTAAGTGAAGTAATCGTGGAGGTTTTTGGCTGCCTTTGCTTCTGGTGATGCTTCTCCAAATCCTGCTTGCGAGCATCAGATAACACATTAAGCACGTGAATATGTTAAATGGAATAATAAAGGGCAGAGAGAAATACCCACCAGGGACGTACATCTTCTGGCACTGCAAGCGGGTTCTTGAAAGTGAGGAGGTTTTTGGCTTGTTCCTCCAGGGATAACATGGATATGTTCTGTATCTGTTTAATTTTGGCTGCAGAATTGAGGGCTGAGAGACGCAGACTAGTGCCGGGGACTCCATGCGTTTGGACGACTTGGAATCTCTCTATGCTTTCTAATTTTGTGCCGTCCTTGTCATCCAACAAATATCTCCTACGCCCTCCAAAAATATCTCTGGAAATCAGCTATTTTTTCTTACGGTAGCAACTTGGATTTTGCGGCTCCTGTTCGATGCTTTGTTATTATCCATAAAGAGGAAACAAAGAGTTAATTATATCAGCCGTATCAAATAAAATTTTAATTTTAATAAATAAATTTATATAATTTTAATTTTAATAAATAAAAATATTTTAAATTTATATTCACAATTATCATATTTTCAAAATTAATTTTGAACAATGTCAAATCTGTCATGATATATAATTTCAAAAAATTCGAATTTTTTTTCTCATTTTTTTGCTTTGATTTCTCTCTCATTGCCCAAATTCTTTGTCCTATCTCTTCCCCCCTTCTATCTTTCTCTCTCTCTCCTCTCTTTTGATTCTCTCTTCCCTCTCACTTTGCCCCAAACCCTAGCCACCCTATGCCTCCCTTCCGCCATCATTCGCCCTTCTCTATAGGCTTCGATCTCAGCTCTCATCGCCTTTTCCACGTTCGCAGCCTTCCTCATCGTTCGTGACACACACACTCTCTTTCTCTGCTCTTCTCCGTAGTGTAGATGTCGTTCGTCTCCTCCAGGATCTTCGGCTCTTCCCTCTCCTTCGATGTCCGCTAGGTGCGATCTGAGATGTCCAAGGAAGAGTTGCATAATCAAGTCGGCTGGCAAGAGATTCGTGTTACGTCTAGTTGGAAGAGGAGATCTTACTTGTGTCGTCGTTAGAGTAGATTAGTGTCGAACAAAAGCTGATGAAGAGAGGTGGCTAGGGTTTCGAAACCTTAGCCGTTGAAGCAAGAAGAAGAATATTTGTTTTAAAAGTAAAATTGTTTTTCAATCCCTATGTTTTTTAAATTACCAGATTTCCCTCTAAATTTTGTCAAATCTTGTTGTTTGTGTTTTTATGTAAAATAGTAAGGTCTCTTAGTTTCATGAAATTGCAAAATAACTCTTGTTGAAGACTTTTATAGATATTTGTAAACTATTGTGTAGAGTTTTGGAGATATTTGTAGATATTTGGAGATCTTTGTAAATTTTTTGTGCTCAAATTAATTAGATAAAGTAAAATTTGTAAAAATATATACAAATAATTTAAATTAATTAAAAAAATTACACGAAAATTTTATTGAAACAATTTTTTTATAAAAAAAATTGTGCGAATTAAACACTTTTAGAGACTTTTTGAATTTAACAAAACTTCTTATAAAAAAATTATAAACTTCATTTTGGAGACTTTTAGAAACCTCTGAGAAATTATATAATTTTTTCACTTAATTTTTTTTTGCAAAAATATCGTGATTTTTCTCGAATATGATATTTTTCAAACGGCTTTATATTTTCTAGCATTTTTCAAAATTGGTATTTTTAAAAGACATTTTTCAAAATATGTATTTCATTTTAGTACAAATGTCTAATTCTCCCGGAAACAAACGTGTCTTATGGTTCAGTTGATTGGCAATAATGGATAGATCATTGCTCCGATTTGAGAAAATCACACATTTGTTTTAATTAAAAATATAAAAATTCAAAAATAGAAGCTGCCAAATAGATTTGCAATTATGGAAACGTGCGGATACCCAAACTTTAAAAATGTCAAATTTTTATAATCCCGATATTTTTGTGAGAAAATCAAATCAATCAGAAAAATTTTCCAGAGGTCTCCAAGGGTCTCCACTGGAGGTTTCTAATGATCTTTAGGGTCTCTACTAAAGGTCTTCAAGGGTTTCCACTAGTCTTCACTGAAATTCTCTAAGGGTTTCTACTGGAGGTCTCCAGAGTCTCCACTAAAAATCTCTAAAAATTTTTACTGGAGATCTCCAGAGTCTCTATTGGTCTCCAAGGATCTTCACTGAAGATCTCCTAAAGTCTTCAAAAAATGTCTCTGTAAGTCTTCCAAAGGTCTTAAATTAAACTGAATTATTTGTACATATTAATTTTTTTGTAAGAAATTTGGTTCAATTGAAGATTTTTAATTAAATAATTTATTAATGTTTATTAGCAAGTTTTAATTATTTTAATGGTAATTAATTCGGTGCACAAAGATCTCTGAAGGTCTCCAAGGTCTTCTTGACAATAAACAAAACTATTCAAAAATCTCCATCATCATCGCTGCTCAATCAAAACATAAAAACAACCCAATCAATGCACTACTACAAAAAAATCTCACATAATACATCAAAACTTTGTCATTATAAGCACGGATACAAAAAATAAAAATTCAAATTAAAAAAAAAAAGAAAAGAAAACAATCAAACAATACACCACCACTTTAGATCCGCGAACCGAGGCCAGAAGATCTTCAATTCCAGAATATTTCTTGATTCTAGATCGCGACTTAAGCTTCAACTTGGAAGTGACTTTGCTAAGGAAAAAGAGGAAGAGATGAGAAGGAGAGGGCGAGCAGGGTTTGTTGATGAGGGAGAGGAAGAGAGAAAGGAAGTAGAAGAGAATTGCAAAGTGAGAGAGAGGCATATGAGAGAAAAAAGAGCGTAGAGAGAGGATAGGGTGGTAGAGAGAGAAAGATGCAATTTAAAATATGGGGGTGAGATGGGATTTTGATGTTATATATTATGAATTATTGATATTTTGGTTTAAAATTATGACATTTACAAAACTAATTTTGATATTCTAATATTATAAAAATATTGAACTAATATTTTTATTTATACAAATTTATCATTTAATTAAGACATCATAATTAACTCCTCCGATTTTGGTTGTTTTCCCGGCCCGGGATGTATTGTAAGTGTCTTTCTTTCTTTCTTTCGTCTTTCTCTTCTAAAAACATGAGAAATGGTCATCGGCCCAGCTAACTATGTGGGTCCAATGGAGCAATGTCTTAAGCCGATGATTGGCTACGGCCCAATTCGGACTTCAATACAGACAGAGACACGGCAAGAGGACTACAAAACCAAACACCATAACCAACAACACCCTCCCTCCCATACCCTCTGTTCGGCTTCTTCCATCCCTCCGCCAATGTCACCCCCTCTCTTCCACCTCCAACCTCAATCCTCTACTCTTTTCTCCTTTATATTTCAATTTCTACTCCTCCTCTTCTTACTTCCAAACAAAGCCTACCAGCTCCAAGCTTGTAGAACCGGCTGTGACCTTGCCTTAGCCTCCTACTACGTGCGGGAAGGTTCAAACCTCACTTACATTAGTAACCTCTTTGGTCAGAACATTTCAGATATTCTCCGTTACAGCCCCAATCTCCAAAACCCAGACACCATTCCCAGCAATACCAGAATTAACGTACCCTTTTCATGTGATTGCTTAAACGGTGACTTTTTAGGCCACACCTTCACTTACTTCTTCCAACCCACTGACACTTACACGGTTGTTGCAAACAACGCTTTTGCCAACCTCACCTCCGAGGATTGGCTTCGCAGAGTCAACACTTACGATACCACAAGAGTACCCGATTATGCTCCCATTAATGTCACTGTCAACTGTTCCTGTGGTGACAAACTCGTCTCCAAAAGTTATGGACTGTTCCAGACCTACCCACTCATGCCCTGCGAGAATCTTTCGTCGCTAGTGGCGGAGTCCGGTGTTGGGGCGGATGTTCTTCAAGGGTACAACCCTGGAGTGACTTTCAGTGCAGGGAGTGGGATCGTATTTTTGCCGGCAAGAGGTTAGTTTATTTTATATTTTTATGATCACTTGACCACTGAGTTTACCACTCGCATTTGATCAGATATTTACTAGACAAAATTAAGCATGCATTATTGTACCCGTAATGTTTGTCTTGCTAGCTGGAGCATGTAATGGGATGAGCAGGGTCTTGGCTTGAACAACTTTTGTTTAGCCGGCCTGTCTTTGTCAACACGGTATTGGAAGTCTTTGAATTATTCCATATTGTTTGTGAGTTAGCCTATTTATTAGTTCTGACAAAGTTGAATTTCTACTCATGGTCAGTTGTCGGTTAATTATAATTGCATAATAGAATAACATTACTAATTTTCATGTACTATCGTTAACCCTAAACATAATCAATTATATAACGGCTGTCTTGTTCTGTTAATCACTGTCAATGTGGAGGTCCAGTCCAGTAGTTATCATATAGTAAAATAAATAAATAAATAAAAAGCTTGGTAGGAAGCTCTTTCTTTATTGGTAATCAGTGCTTTAATGGGAAAATATACTGAAGCACAAGACAAAAGTGACATCTTGATTTGCATCATGACTAGTTTTTATTTAGTCCCTTTTCCTGGTTTATCTTTGATCCTCCGTAATTCCACATACGTGTATACCGAGTTACTGACATGGACTAATAAAAATTATTTGCTTGAAATTTTTTAATGCAAGTATGATAAAGCATTTGGAATGTGCCACGGTGATCCTTGAAACTGTTACTAAATTTTGTCTTTCATGTCTTTTGCAGATCAAACTGGAAACTATCCTCCACTGAAAATAAGGTAAGATACACACCTTATCGTTCTCCAGAAACTATTTCAATGTTGCAAGGTTTCATTTCTCATTCTTAAAAGCTTGATCTTCGGTTCAGTTGTCTAATAATTGTATGCAACCATCTCTTTCTTTACCTTACTTTTGCAGCGCAGCTGGTAGGGTCTTCCTTGAGTATTTCCTGAATGCTTCTGTAGTAAATGTGGTCAACAGGCAATGTGAAGAAAGGCCTTTGATGTTTTTTGAGCTTATATTGTTGTGGTATTTCAAGCAGGGATATCAGGAAGGGTCATTGCTGGAATATCTGTGTCCGCTGTTGCTGCTGTGTCTCTGGTCGCATTTTGTCTGTATGTTGGCCTTTATAGAAGGAAAAGGGTTGAGGCTTCATTTCTTCCAGAAACTCCGGAACACCATTACTCTGCACATGGTAATTTTACAGTCATTGATTTTTCAATCAGTGTTATTTTCAATGGTAAATTGTGTTTTATCCAATGCATTTAGGTTCTGGAAATGCTTTGGAGAAAACATCATAAACGTCAGCTCTTGTTGGTTCTTCAGGAGGACTTACAGGTATACAGTGGATAGATCTGTGGAGTTCTCGTATTCAGAACTAGCTAAGGCTACTAATGACTTCAGCACGGCCAACAAGATTGGGCAAGGTGGCTTTGGATCAGTGTACTATGCTGAATTAAGAAGCGAGGTTTGCGGTCATGCTCTATCTCCTCTCTCACAAGTAAACTAATAAGAAAGGAAAAATGAAAATTTAACACGACAACCGGTACTTTTGTTCATAACAGTAATCTATTTCATGAACCAATGATTGATGGGATAGAATTCGTGGGCTATAACTGTGAAAATTAGTATAGTTCTCCATGCATCTGTAAATATTTAATGCAGCACTTGCCTCTGTAATTGGTTCACTTTTCCTCCAACTAAATTGCAGAGAACTGCTATCAAGAAGATGGACATGCAGGCATCAAAGGAATTTCTTGCTGAACTGAAGGTTTTAACTCATGTTCATCACTTGAATTTGGTAAGCTTCCTCATTCCAGAGAAAAGTATTTTATATCGTACTTTCCAGTGTCCATATATGATTGCATTGTTTTGCCAATTTGTTTGAGGAATTTAGGCTTGTTAGCAGGTTTTGTATTTACGTCACTCAGATGATTTTTTTTGTGAATGATAACAATTTATGTCTCTTAGATGTATAAAATTTTATTAATAGTAATTTGGTTGTTGCCCCTGGTTACTGCATATGCTGTTCTTTGATCCTGCATGTACTTTATAGATATTGGTATTTCTCTAAAGATCCTCGATTTTAGTGAGCATTTAATTATCTTCTTTTTATCCTTCAAATTTTATTGCAGGTGCGGTTAATAGGATATTGTGTTGAAGGTTCGCTATTATTGGTATATGAGTTTATTGAGAATGGCAATTTAGGTCAACACTTACGTGGTTCAGGTGAGCAGCTGCAGTTTGTTCACTCTTGGTGAAAATGAAGATGGTGGATATATTGTCATTTTTGTTTCCTTACAGGTAAGGATCCATTGCCATGGTCAACCAGGTTGCAAATTGCTCTAGATTCTGCCAGAGGACTTGAATACATTCATGAGCATACTGTTCCTGTATATATCCATCGCGATATAAAATCTGCAAACATTTTACTGGACAAAAACTTTCGTGGAAAGGTAGTCAATGTTGCTGGCTTCCTGCATTCATGAGATAGAATGTGAAGATCATTTAGATGATGGAGTCGTAACTGATATTTTGTGCAGGTTGCAGATTTTGGGTTGACAAAGCTAACGGAATTTGGAAGTGCTTCTGTGCACACGCGTCTTGTGGGTACCTTCGGATACATGCCTCCAGAGTACGTATATTTTCTTAGGCCCGCCTGCACTGCAAGGCAACAGAATTTGCTGATGGACTTTGCACACTACACTTGTATTCAGGTACGCCCAATATGGTGATGTCTCCCCCAAGATTGATGTATATGCCTTTGGAGTTGTACTTTATGAACTTATATCGGCCAAGGAAGCTGTTGTGAAGACAAGCGAAGTGATCACCGAATCAAAGGGGCTTGTTTCTCTGGTGGGTTTGTTTGAAAATCTGCATCGTGCAAATTACTTCTACATTAATGTTCACCACTTTAGTAACATTAATTGTACACGTATCTTTTATGAGCTGCAGTTTGAGGAGGTTCTCAGTCAATCTGATCCGAGAGAAGATCTTCGTAAACTTGTTGATCCTAAGCTTGGAGGTGACTACCCCATCGACTCGGTTTATAAGGTGAAAATAGGTGTCCAGCAACGCAACCCTGCACATAGCAACATATAGTCGAATTAATAAGAAAACTCATGGTTGTATCTTTTTTGGGTTTTGTTACAGATGGCCCATCTAGCTAAAGCTTGAACACAAGAAAATCCACAGATGAGGCCGAGCACGAGGTCATCAATAGTGGTAGCACTGATGACGCTTTCATCCTCAACGGAGGATTGGGATGTGGGTTCTTCCTATGAAAATCATGCTCTTGTCAACCTGATGTTAGAAAGATAGCTTTTGGATTCTGGGAGTGCTTCTTTCATGTTTGTACAGCTTCCTTGTTTCCCTGTTGTGGCTTGTCAATTTTAGACTTCAACTGAAAATGACTTGTTGGTAGTTTGGGTTGAAGAGGAAAAAGGGTGTGGATAAGTAAAAGAGGAGCAGTTGGCTTGAAGAAGAGAATGAATGAGTTGGCTTGCCATGTTTTCCCATCCCAGCGGCTTTAGTCATCCCCCTCTCTTTTGACTGCTTTCTAAATCTAGTTAGCTTCCAATTTTGGTCCCACATGACCTGAGCTCAACATAGGCAGGCAAGTCGGCAACAAAGCCAATAGTACGGCTTGAACGAATTTTTGTAAATCGAATAAACAATGCACTTTGACCTTAATAGTAAAAAACACGTAAGCGTAAAATTGCAAGAGCTTGGAGTTTTTCCACGCTGTACCATCATCACATTCTCCTCACTACTCTCTAATAATCCTATTGCTCCGTCCCGCCCAACCCCATTTTAATCTAATCTAATCTAATCTAATCTAATCCTAAACAAAGTAGCCGTTGCTTCACCCACGTGTCTTCCTGCCGACATTCAGCTCTGTCAAAAAACCACACTCTACTTCTCCATCCATCAATATCTAACTAATTATAAGTTTTGATAAAATCTCACTTTCCCATACAATATTAAAAGTAATAACCAGTCCAAATTCTGGACCATACCTTCCCGACTCTTATTTGCTTCTGCTCATAATTATTATAAATAATAATAATAATAATAAGAATCGTGAATTGTTGTTTTACTAGAGGAAGGAAGGAAGGGTGCGAATGATAGAGTGCCTCTTACTTATCCTCCAACTCTGAGAAAGAGGAGTGAGTGGGAATAATGTTGTTCCTTCGGTTGCGCTGAAAAGCAATCCAAACACTCTCCTTTCAACTTCCAGATTTTCATCCTCTCTTCTTTTCCTAAATTTCAACCCTTCTTCTTCCTTGCCCATCCAAGATTAGAAAAACCCAAGTATGTGTTTCCTTTCCCTCTTTTGTTTTCATTTCATCTGTTTTTCTATTGGCTCTTTTGTTCGAGAATCTCCTAAAAGTTTTAGACCCTGATTGAAAAAGTTGCGGAATTTTTTTAAATGGGTAGACTGCTTTTCTATTTTTCACACTGTTAATAGCTTTAGTGCTATAGGGTAATAGGTTTCTGCTCCATGTAGGGGTGATTTTGATGAATGCAATACTGATGTCAATACCTCTTCTTCTTGCAGGGGAATAAAGTTTCACTGAAGAAATAAATAGCAACTCTTGGAGATATAGGGGTTTCTGCTGCTTTCAATGTTCTAAGTGCATTTATCTTCCTTTTGGCATTTGCAATTTTGAGTCTTCAACCCTTCAATGACACAGTTTACTTTCCGAAATGGTATCTCAAAGGGTTAAGAAGCAGTCCAACGCACTCGGGAGCATATGTAACTAGGTTTTTCAATTTAGACTTTAGATCGCATATCAGGTTTTTGAATTGGATGCCAGATGCACTCAAGATGCCAGAGCCTGAGCTTATTGATCATGCGGGATTGGATTCTGCGGTTTACTTGCGCATATACTTGGTTGGGTA